>VZTN01013185.1:201120-301811 GCA_013400515.1 Erpornis zantholeuca | reverse complement strand
AAAAAAAAAAAAGAGAGAGATATTTTAGTTGTGTGTTCCTTTTCTGATTCACATTTTAAAAATATTTTTTCTACCAGAAATGACATTTAGAAAGCAAGAGAATTTGAGATTACTACATCATATTTGTTTAAGAACTGGATAGATCAGAGGATTTGAAGAAAATAATTCTTTAGTTTATATACCCAGTGACTATGACAATAATAAAAGTGAAATAGATGTTCAAACATGGAGATTAAAAATATGTCAGGACCAAATTTTTCATTTCACTTACCACTTTTGCATTAGAGATACAAGGTTCTGAAGTACAGTTCTGAGGAGGTTTGGGGCTCTGTAGTCAAGGACTAATCTTGACTGTCCTAGAACATCAAATATATAGTTGACAATTAAATATCTTTCCCCCTCTGTATTGTTACATACCTGCATGAAATGAAGAAAAAATAACTGAGCAGGAATAAGTACAGCAAATGTTGTGTATTATGTGCTTTCAAAACTGTGCACTACTGATTTTGTGATCTATTTAAAAAATTTACTTTAAATGACTCACAATGATCTTGCCAGGCCTGTTCATGAACACTGCTCCAGAAATAATCTTGCCTGTCTTAAGGATGCTACTCAACAGGGAAGCAAGGCACCAGAATCTAACCCTAAATTTGCTGTATTAGGGAATTGATTCAGTATTTTTGAATGGAGATGGGGGGAACCTGGGCCTCTCTTAACTTTGCAAACCAGCAGAGCCCTGCACTGCTGCTGGTGCTGCAGAAGGACAGCCAGGAAGAGCAGAAGAGCCTGGGGGGATGAGAGGTTTGTGAATTTACTCTTCCTGCAGAAAGCTGGCAAAGCTGCACTGCCTGGAGAAACTGGTGTTACAAAGGCTTGCATAGAGAAACCAAAGGTTTTTAAAGAGATAATTCTTTTTCTGAATTAATTAAAATACTGTTAGGATTTCTTGTGCTGCCTGCATTAGGATAATAAGCTAAGATGAACTTGGATATCATTGGGATCTCAGGTGAATAAGTGCTTCAGCAACCTAAGATGTTGCAGAGCTGATAAGATAATTAATATGCCTTTTATTTCTCAATTCTGGCATCTCTGTACTGTTTTATGAATCAGACCTTATCGATTAAGTAAAAGAAGACTTAGAAGAGGAGCAAAGAAGCCCTGTAAATTCGGAAGCCAGGCATAATTAGTTTGCACAGGTTTTGTTGTTAGAGTTTCAGGTATCAAATCAATAGAGTAACATTAATAATTAAGAACCTGGATAAATATACCAAGTCCTAGATTAGAGCTTTGAGCTTTAAAATGCTCACATAAAAGGTTTTCCTTAGGCTCTAAATGTTCTAAAGTGCTATAATGTGACTTTTCAGCTACAGATACTGTTAAGAAATACCAGGCTACTGTACCAGGGAGAGATTTGGATATCTCCAGGTTGGAGAGTACCTGCTGCATGTGCATGGAAATTGCTGGCACCACTTTTGCAAGGTTTGCCTTTCCTTGGCTTCAACTTGGGGAAAAAAAAAATTTAGAAAATAAATAATTGCAGTCAATAAGAATGCTAGGAATGTTCTTCATTCAAAATGGAGAATGTTTCCAGGTTGGGTTTTTTGGGTACTTTTTCATGTGAAAATACCCTGAACGTGGCAGGACATCAGAAAGCCACATGGATTCCAAAGGATCCTCAAGGGACAAGGATTAGCCTGGCACCTGCAGCATCCTCCAGCATCTCTGTCCCTCTGTGAGCATCATCCCCAGCGTGCTGGGAACGGGGCAGGGCCAGCTCCTCCCTCTGCTGACTCTGAGTGGAGGCAAGAGCACTCCTTGCTGTGATGAGATTCCTCTTTGTAGACCATCTGAAGATACAGAAACAATAATTAAAAAAGCATTACTTTTCTGTCGTGACAGTGTCTAAGAAAAAATGTTAATGCTTCCTCTCCAAGTGGTTTACTTTTCACCATACTATTTTTTAACAGATAATCCAAACCAGATGTTTCAGTTTTGGTGTAATTAAGTGGCTTTTTGGGTAAGCTGGCTCAGTTCAGATTATCAAAACATATGTATCTCTTATTCCTTTTGAATCCCTTCTGTTAAGACTTTCGTTTGGAAGCACATCCAAACCACTTTTGAGTTACTTTAATCATTATTTAATTTAGCAAACTGACATAAACTACCCAAAAAGCCATGCTGTAGAGAGGCTGATAATGCACTCACTGACATCACTGGAACATTTTCCATTGGCATCATTTGTACAAAGAGTGCAGAGAATTTTCTGTAGGGCTTGCTTGGAAGGAATATATTTCTAATTCTTTTAATAGTCTTCAAGTGAATAGGAAGGATGCACACAGTGTATATGTGATAATATGATGATCCACACAGCTGTACTGACATGGTGATCTGTGTGGATGAGCAAGAAAATGGAGAGAATGTTTTCCTCCTGGAAACACAGGGGATGACTTCAGGCCAGACTGTGGCGCCTGCTGGAGGGAATAGAAAGGTCTGTGTGGCCCTGTCCATATCAATGCAAAGTCAGGCAAATTTTGTCTGGCTTTGCAAAGACAGTCAGATATCTGACTGTGCATTGAAGCAGCCAGTGAGGATTTATGTGTTTCCCCTCTGCCTGATGTGCAGTCTTCCAGCTTCTGCAGCTGCCAGGGATCACTGCTGTGCACCCGGAGTTAGACCTGTGCTGCTTCAGACTGGGAGAGTGGAGCTGAACTGCAGCCCTGGCCTCAAACTGCTGCTTTTCCTGCTAAATGCCTCATAACTGACTTAAAAATGTAGTGAGGCTAACGTAGGGATCCATTTAAACAACTTTACAGGGGTGCCTGGAAGTACTCCTAATTTAGAACTAAAAGTTGTGTGTCTCTTTCCTGTGTAGAGATGGGGTGACAGATTTTTAAATCTCTTGCTTAATATTTTGTATCAATTGGAATACTGGTTCGCATTTCCCAGAGAAGCAGTCTATAATTTGTACAAAATAATTTTCCTTTCTTTGAAAGAGGAAGAGAGGTCACATTACTGAAGTTGTTATTCTGGAGTGATTCACTCTGGTTTTGTTTATTATGAAAATTGCAAGGAATTTATTTGTTTCTCCCTGTGTGCCTGTTTGAAAGGCATCTGTTAGAGGCAGAGACTTTCACAAGGAAGGATTTGGAGGTCTGCATCGCTCTCAGTAGCTCTTGTTTCTCATTCGTGGCTCCTTCATCTGGTAGGCCAGGTTGTAGGGAGCCCCAAAGCACAACAGAGCTGTGCACTCAGATACTGTCAGGACTTCCCAGCTCACTCTGAAAAAGGGCTGAGAAAGATGTTCCAGAAGCTGGTTTCAACTGGGCTGTGGCCAGTTGTGAGTGGTATATGTGATTAATTAGTCCTGTGGTTTCATCAGATTCTTGATTTAGAAACTTTACTAATTACTTGCATTGTGATTAGAGATGGAAATTATGTTTCAATAGAATTCTGTGTGATTGCAGTCTCTTAAAAAGTTCGTCAGAAACCAAGATATAAGTCTGCAGGACAGTGTCCTTGGCATTAAAGTTGTGTAAACCTGCACAAGCTACCCAGCAGGAGTAGGGTGTGAGGATTTAACTGGTAACAACCTTTCATTCTGTGATCACAAAAAGCCCTTTACAATCCCATATTAGGCTGGGATTCTCACTATGGAACAAACACCTGTATTTCAATCTCAGTGGCTCATGGTCTTCCATCCTATGAGAAACAGTAGGAAGGCATTGCTTTCATTATATGGATAAAAAAAAGTAGAGGAAGAAAAAAGCTGAGCTCTAGAAAGGGTTTCTGCTTCTTGTTTGCGTAAGTAATACACACATGCATTTCCTTCTGCACTGCAAAATGCAGATATAGCAGTGCAATGTGCAAATATTCCACTTGGTTCATCCACACTTATGTGGAGAGTTAAATGGAAGTCAATTTATACATTTTGGGTTTTTTATGGAAGTGCAGCACTAAGACAGGAGGTCAGAAGCTGTGAAAAGGTTGGTATTGTCTGACCACCTTCTCTCAGTGTTTTCAGTGGTACTTTTAAAAGTCCTTCAGGCAAAAGAAATCTTTTCTTGTTCGGAGCACAAACTGAAGATCCTTCACCAAGGCCACCCAAGCTCGGGGTTTGGAGCAAAGCAAAACAAATACTTAGCTGTGCACGGGCTACAAATGGATCACAGAAAAACCCTGCCAGACTTCCAGGCTACATGACAAGTCCAGCAAAACAGTAGCTGTTATCTGCAGAGCTGGGGCAGCAGGAGATAGCAGCTGTGAATGCTCATGCAGGAATGGATTTCTTCATGTCACAGTCTGGGGTTTATGTGCATCTTTATTTCTCATCCGAATGTGGTAAAGTTGCAACTAATAAAACATAATGGCTAGTTTAATTAAAACAATTTAGTGGAGACTCCAAGATGCCTTCTGATATAAAAGATACAATTTAAACAAAACATAAGAAGCTGGTCATTACTATTTCAGCTTAAATTTAGAAGAGTCTGTGGATATTCAGGGGATCTAAGCTCAGCAAGTACACACTGGAAATTTCCATTCCAAGCCTTTATTAATTACGTTTATACAATTTACTTTCATTATCCAGATTTTTGACATCAGATTCTTTCACTTATTTGTACTGTGTATTTTTATTGTGGGTTGTTGGCACAGTAATTCCATATATTATCTGACTCTATAATTTTGGCTTGAATTAGCATTTTATATACTGTATTTTAATGGCAAAACTTAATCACAAATCCACAGTGGACAGAACTGGCACTCTCAGCTTGCTTCTATCTTCAGCTCTATACTTTGCATTAGGCACAGCAGCCAAATGCTCAATGGCACAGGATTGTAGCCTGTGTGTGAGGCTGTGGTGGGACCAAGAGACTTGGTCATTAGTCCCTGTTGCTGGCCTGTGGATTTGGGAGCTGCCAAACCCGTCAAGGAGAAGAACAGCAGGAGAAATTGTCACTGAGGATGGGGACATCCTCTGGCTTGAGCTTACCACACCTACCTCTGAAAGACAGGAGGGGAAAGCAGTGCTGGAATTTGCTGTGTGGGCCCTGTACTTGTAGAGGCTTTGTGCACAGAACAACAAAGGGAGGAGAGAAAAGTAAAAATTAGCCTTTCCTCCACACCCCATCCCCACCCCCAGGGTGAGTACACACTCAATCCAATACAAATTTGATTTTCCTCCCATTTTGATTTTGAATTGCTGTTATGGTGTTGACTTTCATGGGGTTGCTGCTGGTTGATGTTGGTGTAAAGGAAGGATTAGGTCTGTGATGGGTTAAACCTAAGGGTCCAAAGGACTTGTGGGAGTTACTGATGGGCATCAGCAGTGCCTGACCACCCCTTTTTGTCTCAGCAGTTTGGACTGGGCAAGGAACTCTGCTGTACGTGCTCACCTTTTGACCTCTTGGACAGGACTTTATTCCTTCAGGCTTCTTAATTTGCAGTGATTAAGTTATCTCACATATTTTTGACCAAATCGTCTTTGACAGACACAACTACTTGAGCAAAACCACTCAGATTTTCCTTGTACCATTGGTCTGAGGGAGTCAGTACAGCTATTTGAGTAAGAAAAGGAGGCTTGGAAGCTTTGTACTCCCTAAAGTATTTGAATAAGCAATATATTCTGGCTGAAATAATGTGCTGCAACCTGTTTAGGATGATGTATTTGCAATTAACCCCTAGTTGATAGCTCCTGATTCAAAGCAACCTTTTATTAACAGGGCTCTCTGTAGTTACTTTATGATAACAAAAACTGTTTTGTTGTGGAAGCAGAGTTGTTTGAATATTAGAAAGGAACTGCTGGTCCCTGATAACCCACCATCTCTCAGAATCTTCCCAAAATAATAAAAATAACTTTGTCTGGGTGATAGCCTTGGCTGTACTCAGAATCCTCCCTGGAGCTTGTTGCTGCACTATCAATGTATCAGATGAATCGATGCTGTCGGTGCAATAATTTTAGGCAGAAGACAAAACCACTTCAAAGAGTATAATGACTTGAGAGTTTGTCAATAAGATGTCTTAATGTTTTTGACAACACCCATTTTGTTGACACAGTGGGTGAGGAAGGCTGACATCATTTATTGTGTCAAGTGAACAGATTTAGCTGCTGGTGAACCACATGGTAAATTACGCTTTCCCCCCTTCCTGTTTGAGCTATCAATCCTGTTTTCCTTTTGGAAGCTGATGATTACTTTTTTCCCCCCATCAACTAAAAGACAATGTCATTATTTCTCAGGGAAGAAAAGTAGTATAATTTCTGAATCCCTCTAGAAGGAGTCTCTGAAGTGCCATTAATTCATATTTAGCAAACTACTTGAGTAAAATATCCCACACCATTTCTAAAAGAAAAAGTGAGATAGCTTTATTTATAAGCAAAGATCTTTAACAAGTGAAAATCTGTTTTACCATGCATGGCAAGTTCCCAGCTAATTTAAAACATTTAAAGTTATGCAAAACCACTTAGAGAGTTGAAAAATATGTAAAGATATGTAAAGACACTAAGTATCTTGTTCACCAGTATAATAACAGAAAAATCAAGACCATGTTTTGACTTGGGATTTTATCTTTAGAGCTCCTTGCAGACAGACTTTGTTCTATACCTGTGTGTGGGTTTAGTTTCTTCTTCTGATGTTTTCCCTACTTGTCTACTTAATCCTTACAAACTTTGATAGTCTTTCATAAGGACGAATATTATTCATGGAGGGAAGCCCATAAAGATTGTTGTTCGTCAGTATTTGTCTTCAAACTTTGAAGTCTAATTGCATGAAGATAGATACGTTAAACAATTACCTAAATGCTCAAAAGGGAAAGAACAAAGGAAATAAGGAATGATGTAATCCCCGAGGGAATCGTGTTCCTCTCTCCGGGAGGAAGCTGTTCTCTTAAAGTTGGCACAACTGTTGGGATGCTCAGCTGTCACTTTCTTCTCACATTTATTCTGAATGAACACAATCCATCCATCAGTGCTTAAGGAGTTTTCTAACAGTACATTGACCTTGAATGCGGCACATTGATTTTCAGTAACGCATCGCAAATAGGGTCGTTACTGAGTCATCCAGCACTGGATGTGATTGGGAACAGATTTCTGAAATTCCAATACTGTGCCGCCTGCCTCTGATGATGGATCATTCTGCTGCTCCCCATCAATCCTCGCCTCCCGCTAAAAAACGTGACACCTGTATGAAATTTATCATTATACACAACACAAGGCACAAACAAACTGTTACAGTGGGACCTTTCCGGCAGCCTGCACTCCTCTGGTGAGGAAGGTTTACGGCGGCGTTTATTGAGAGAGGTGCCTCTTGTAAAAGGGCTGGGTGGCCATGGTGACAGATGTGAGCACTATAGGGAATTAATGCTGCAACTGGGACCAAGCAATAGATAAAAACAGCCTGGATCTCAGAGGTTAACACCAGATCAATTAGGGTGATTGTTCTGTAGATCGTAATGGACAAATATATGTATACAAAAGGGGCATTAGTGAAATTGGGGAGGGAGAACAAATAGAAATTAACTGATGGTAAAGTAAAAATCAAAGTGGAAAAGATTTTGTGTTCTAAAATGCCTGGCAGTGTGACTACAGCTGGGAAACAGATCTTTCAGAATGATTCCGGAAAAGTACAATTGAAATAAAGGTGTTTGTGTTTCTTTGGGTGTTTGGAAGGGTCGGGTAAATTAATGACTCTTTTTCCCCCCATTGTGCATATAAATGAAAGGGTAAGAACAAAAGCCTGGATCCTCAGAAGTTTTTAGGTCTCTAATGTCCACAGAGATCAAGATGGATTTGGCCACCCTTTAGATTTCATGTTTCTGACTTCTGAACAGAAAAGGAGGAATAATTCTTCCTTTTCTTGCAATGGCCATTGCTTTGGGGTACAGAGGTTCTGTAACCAAGCTAATGCACTGATGTTTGTTTATTCATCTAATATGGCTAAGAATTAACTACTGCACTGAGCCAGCTGAGAGAATAAATGGCGTCACAGCTTATAAAGTGGCAAACTTTACATTCTTCCCTATTTCACTCAGCTGCAGCGGATGCTAAGAATCTTGAAAAGAACTCAATTAAGTAGCCTGTTAATTTATTCTCTCTGCCTGTGGGTAATTTTGCAATGGTTTCAATAAAAATATGTATAATATGTACTCCACAAGCAGAATAAAACCTGATAGCAGAATGGGAAATAACCATCGGAAAATGAAATGAAGTTGATAATATTTCCTTACCAGCTATTATTGCCCCTCTCTGATGTCTAATTCTTAGTTAAATTGAGAAGGCCTTATTGGCTGAAGTACAATAAAGTCAGGCTGTTATGGACCACTATGGAAAGAGTACTTATTTTGCAACTGCTTTATAGCAAAGCATATATGTCTTGCTCCTCTTCAATACCAGCCTCAGACTGTCTGCTGGTCACTGCAGCTGCAGTGGGTGTTTGATCAAGTTCTCTGGATTTTGGCATTAGTTCTGGCTGGGTCCAACCTTCGTGTGGTGCAAGGGGCTGGTTCATGGTGATCAGTCATCACTGGGCCAAATAGGCCCTGAGCATGTGCCCAGAGACTGCCCCTGCAAGTGTGGAAACTGCAGCACTGGGGCAGACACTGGTTGTGAGACTCATGTCTTAGCAGGAGTGACATCTGATTTGACACTGATGGATTGTTTCAGGAATGGACCCTAAACACCATCATCATCTAGATGGGGATGATCAGAGTTCCTCCTTTATATAAGGAGGCTTTTTTGACATTGCTCAAAGTTCTGATGGTTTTGAAGGGATATATGAATGTCTAAAATCCTTGTGAGATTGTCTTTGATTCTTCCATCCTATTTATATTGCCCTCTTCAAGCTCTTTTTCTTAAAAATAAAAAAAGTAGTTGTTTGGCAGACAACAACACACTGTACTTAAGTTCAGGCAACTCCTCCAACATATTTAGGAGTCATGTGGCATATAGCTCTAAGATATGTGTGCATATTCTAGAAACACTGCAGTCTCTTGGTAAACAGGTAAATTGACTTGTGCTCCTTGTTAAGTCTCCCAGTAAGCCACAACTATTTTAGGCATAAGAAAAACATAATAAGTTAAAAATACTGTCCTGCTGATAGGGAGAGAAAAGAGGAGCCTCTGACTCAGTCTACTCCCTGCTCTGTTATAAACATCACATCCAGGCTTGGACATCTCAGTCTCGTTGTAGCTCAGATTTCTCGTCAGTAGAACTGGCTTCATAAATGTGCTGCTGTCAAATATGTCTGTGGAGGTTTGACACAGAGCAGCAAATAAAAGGGAAAGCAAAGCAGAGTGAGCAGGGCATCATCAAACAGGGCTCATGACATATGATATTAATTTTAGAAATTATTTGGGAGGAAGAGAGGAGTTTCAGAAGGGGGATTTCAATTCTGGACCTAGCAAACCTTGTGCAAACAGCCACATTTTATTGCATGGCTGCTGGAACCTCACCTGCTTGGGTAGAGCATGACTGCAGAGAGGGAGAGGTCACCAGTGAGATTCAGATCCAGGGATTCCAAAGAGGAATTTTTCATAGCAAGAGGGTTCTTGTTTCTGGGTTTGGGTCACCTCTGGTTCCAGATAGGTCAGAGTGGGTGTAGCAATTACCTTTGACTTCTACTAAATACATTATTACCTAACCCTAATTATACATTAATTGCCTGACTGAACTCACTTTGACTGATCTGAGTATTAAAATTTTTGGTTATTGAAATAAAACCCCAAAGTATTTGCTGATGTCAGTTCAGCTGTCTGTGCATTTGGCTGGAGGATGATAACTTGGTGAGAATTAAAAAACCCTTACCATAGCAGTGAGCAGGGAGTGAAGACAGAGCTAGATTGTGTGCATTTATTTTGAACTATATATTTAACCTCTCTGTTATAGTGTTTCTGGCTATTGTAAAACCATATTTTATAGATTATTATGATGCTTACTATTTATCTGGGGTGTAGCTTGTTTCAGGTTTTTTGTGTTAGACTACTCTGACTTCTTTCCATTAATGTTGCTATAAATTTAAATGATGCAGATCATCAAAATACCTGCTGGAAGATGTCTTATTTGAGATGGTTTGAGAATACTTCTGCATATATTTTAGAAAGACTTGCATTTGTTTTAACTCCAGATATCAGAATTACGTGAGAACAAATGCTGTTGATTGTACTACTAATAGTACAATATTAAAATAATAAAAATTGTACAATACTAGTTGATATATTTATATAAACCTCATTTTGTTTTTCAGAAAGCTGTTCATTATTTGTATGTTTTCCCCAGGTACTACGTTTTGAATAGATCTCTGGTCACTCTGAACAAACAGCAGAATTTTCTCCCTGTGAAAGTAAAAGCTATTAATACTAGAAAAGTTAATTTTTCAGGGCTGTATAAGTCAAGCAGTTGAATTCCCTCAAGTCTGAAAGACTATGTCAACATATGAAAATGGAAAAGTTTTAAATTCAAATTTTATTTGATTTTTATCTTCAGTTCTTCAAGTTACACTATTGCCTCAATGATATCAAAGGGATGGTGCTCACAGTTTTTCAGTCTCCAAATGAGTGGTTTTTTTGCTGTAAATGTGTCTTAATATTCTAATACAGTTAAATGTGTATTAATACCCCAAATATTAGGGGTTACAATGTAATTTTCTTCTTTTCCTTGGGAGTGGAAATAGAGAATAATTCTGAATGCTGGGAGTGTGAAGGGGATAAATGCCCTTAGGAAGCCCTGGCTGGGGCAAGACAAAGTACTGTTCATTTTCACAGAAATGTCATTGCTACTGCAGGAGCAAAGCTGTTTTTAAACATTTGTTTCCTGAGTTGGACTGTTCTAAGCCCAGTGCATCTTCCCTGCTGTGCCTCCCCACTCAGAGAATAAATCCTTGCTGCAATACCACTGCTATAAATGAAGTTACTCCTCATTTATATTATTGTGGAAGGGCAACCCAGCCTGTGGTTTCTGGCTAGGAAAGGGTCTTATTTAAATTTATGGCTGCTTTAGGGAGTTAAAATTAATCCACTGTGCAGGTTGCTTACACATTACTCTGAGGCATCTGGAGCTGATGCTGCTGGAGACAGGAGGCTTCAGCACCTGAGCTGCTGATCTGTCAGTGGCTGCTTCACCCCTGCAATCTCACCAAATTGCTCTTGGTCTCTGATTCCCCAGCTGGACCTGGTTTCCCCTTCCTCTCTTTGTGTGTGTGCTCAATAAATGTCAGCTTGTTGTTTGTTCCTCGAGTAAACTTTTCATTTAAATCGAGCTCACATTTGGAAATATCAATTACAAGTTGTCATTTTAGTGTTGGTAAGGAGGTGTTGACTGGTGAGCAGCCAGAGATCTCACTGTATGCCTTACCTTGGCCACGTTGGCAATTAGGCCATCAATCCAGAGAATGAACTCCAGCAAGACATTAGTCATTCTTGGGAATTACAGTGCACATTTCTGTCTCTCTCTTTCGTATTCAAATGGCAGGGTTTTCAAGCATATTTTTATGGACCTAATTAATGCGTGTGACAGGCTTCTGATGTAAGGTGGAAGAAATGACAATTAAACATCTTGGTATAAGCAAATTCCAGAGTGTGCACAAGCAAGTCTTTATGCAGGGCACTGTGGGAGAAAGTGCTCAGCAACAAAGCAGTGATGTGTTTTCATTTGAAACAACAGGATTGGAGTGAAAAAAGAAAACAATTCATTAGCATTTGTGAGGGAAGTTTGCAATAACCATCGATGTTTTGTAATCCTGTGGTTTTGTAGTCTTCTACAGGGGAACTTTGTGCTATAAAAAGCCTTACTTTAAGTCCTTACTTTGGACCCTGGAGATGAGGATGAGGTTAATGGTAGTGACACTGGTTAGCCACCAGCTTTTGTTTTGTGTCTGAAGAGATGCTGCGCTGCTGACACATGAAGATAGACTTGAGTTTTTTCACCATACAAGTTTCAGCTCTTTTTCCATCTCCCACAGATGTACCCTTGTTACATGGGCCATGTTCTCTCTAGCTCTCATGGTGCAACCAGTGTACTTTGCTGTCTAGGACTCAAAAAGGAAAATGTAAATGAAACCAGAGCTAACTTTAATGGCAGTATTCATATTTATAGACATGTCATCTCTAGAGGCTAACCCTGGGAAAAAGATGATATCATAGTACATAACAAACTATGGTGATTATGCCCTCTCAGTCCCAGATTGTTCTCCAATCATAAAGGAATAAATGGGAATAGTATACAATGTTTAAATACAACAGGCACCTGAATTACAGAGCTCTGGTGTTGTACACTGTGTCATAAAGATGTAGCTGGATATTCTTTTATGTATTTTGGCTACACTGGTACACTGTCCATTCAGGGCTTTTGCTTTCTGAAATGTTGAGCAGAGGATGCCATGGGATTGCTGTGGGGCTGCTGGGAACGAGATACTGTTTTGGTTTTGTGGCTGTTAGGAGAACAAGTGCAAAGATCAGGCTCTCATAAGGTGATGTCCTTGCTCCCCTGAAGGCAGAGGGATCATCTCCATTGACTCAGCCCAGGGGATATCCATCGTTTAACTTAGTCCAGCAGAGGTTAAGAATCGTCTCCAGCTGCTCTGGGCCGATACGAGCCAAAGCTGGGAAATGTGTTTGTTGTCTCCCCGTCTCACTGAGGCATTTCTGCAAACTTCCTCGTGCCTGTTCGGGGATGGAGTTGGAGCAGACAGTGGTTAAACTGCATTATCTCCCTGTGAGCAGGCAACCGCAGTGCTCTCCCACTGTTTACACTGGGAGATAATTAATGGATTTAAACACAGGGAGCTCTGTGATACACGTGCCTGCTGGCCAGGGCCCAGCAGCAGGGCTGGTTCTTGTCTGGGGTCCACATGCCCAGCCTGCCCAGGAGAGTGGGGCTCAGGCATCCTGTGGACACAGCCTGGGCTCCCCAGGGTACTGGTAGGGACTGGGGTACTGCTGGTGCTCATCTTCCTCCCCCTTGGCTGATGGCACAGGAGGAGACTTTGGTCCTCACGCAGAGGATTCCAGATCTGCCAAGGTACATCTAATGCTGCTCATAATGAGCGTTGGGTAAGGGATTTTAAGGTTCCTGTATTTAAAGCTTCTATCAGCAGGCAAAGTGCACGGAAAACAAAAGATTTTCATGCGGCTCTAAGACAATCCTACATCTTGTTTAATGTCTGTGTGGAGATGTAACAGTAACTTTAACTTCTAGTACATGTATATATACCAAGTTGTCACTTTCTCGGGGTAAGATTGTGCCTATAAAATGATTAGTGTTCTACTGATTGTTTTAAAATAACTCAAGCAGCATCTGAATTTATTTACATACATGATATTGCCTTTCATAAACACAGCTGTACTCAGAATGCCAATTCAAGGATATTTTTGGAAGTTCATCCAACAGTTCAGCTGGGATAAGAGCAGCTCACTAACATCATCTTGCTTTCTTCCTTGAGGGCTCTGGACCTAGGGTAGGCAGCCACCACCTCTTTGTTTCTGTGCCCTGAACTCCTGGAGACACGAAGAGGCTTGGGATGAGCGACTGAGCCTGCAGGGTTACTGCTGCAAGGATGTTGGAGGACCTGAGTGCCCCACCTTGGAGAGGCTGAGCCACACTGAGCCATGGAGCCACCATCCAGCACCTCCACCTCTTCCCAAAGGGCAGTCACAGCCATTTCAGGTGTCCAGGAGTGGCACAGGGTCATCCCTGTGCTCCCTGCAGGAGTCTCTGCTCCGGGCAGCTCCCTGTTGTGCTCACACCCTGCTCCTCTGCGGTCTTTGTGCTGTGAGACTCGGCGCTGAGTGACAGCAAAATTATGGATATAGGTCAAATTCCATTAAGACCACACCTTTAGCGGCACACATTCACCCTCTGGAATTTAATGTTGCTCTTCGTTTAGCGATTTCCTTCTCCCCATTTGTTTGCTTTTGAATTTAGGATAATATAAGTCATTATTTGAAGTAGGCTATTTAGAAAGCCCTGCACTGTTATTATTTAGTAAGCCAGAGTTAAATTATCACTGGCTTCAATCTATGTTTGATGAAAAGATTTTTCCTATTTAAGAGGCAAAAAAAAAAAGTAAAAGTCTTTAATGGTTTTTGTACCTATTCCAAGATCATCAACATGCAGTATAATTAGAAAGTTCTTGTCTCGTTTAAAATCTTTTTTCTATCTCATGGGACTTCAACATTAAAAATGCAAGATTTATGTATATTATATAATTATTTATTTGTAGTACAGCAGCACTTAGAGGTATCATTCAATCTTGGGGCCCCATTTATGTGAAACTCTGTATTAGCAATAGAACTATTGAGTCAGACTGAGAAATCTCAAGCTGAAAATGTGCTAAGTATTGCACAATTATATTGCAGTGGTCACAGGCTGGAAGAATGTGTATTTTAAGCAGTTAAGATGGACAAATAGTTAAGACAGGAGAGACAAAGGATTACTCACCTGAGTGTGTCAGAGGAGGAACTGAAGCATATCATGATCCAAGACCAGATTTAGGGATGTAGAAGGTTAAATTAAAAACTTGAAGGTCTTTGTCGAGCCAGTCCTTGTGAGGATTTACCCGCCTTGCTCGGGGTGCTGAAGCTGGGAGCCTCGGAGCCTACAGCAGTGCTTCCAACCAGAAAACCATGGATGCGTTTTTTGTTGCCTGCTTTTGTTTACTGTCAATTTTGTAGGTCTGTAGTCTGGCTCTCTAGAAAAAGACAATGAATTCCTGGCTAATCCAACCTGTATTAAACGGAGAAGGAATCCATGTCACCAGGCAGCCATCCAGACAGTTTTGAAAGCTAAATACTAACAAGATTTATTATGCCCCCTTGCTTCATTCTCTTTCTTGGAGTATTGAGTGTAGCATGTGACTTTGTTTGATTATTCAGGCTATTTGCTCTTCATATTTTACATTTCTGAGTTAGGGAATTCTTGGAAATCCCCACCATTTTCATAAGAGCTGCCATGCATACGGCAGCTTTTTGAATGATTGGTAGGAATACAAAGCAATAGGTAACTAGGGGAGTTTGTTTTTTGGCTAACTGACAAAATTAGAAGTAGACACTCAGATAGTCCCAAGATGTATCTTTTTAAGATGTTCCCAAAGAGAGAGTAACTGACCCAGAGTCAAGAGACAGCTGCCTTCAGTTAAGTGCAAGATTTGGCTTGGTGGATCCATGCACACAAACGAGTAAATTTAAGTGGTCAGCTGGGAAAGGGAAACGCTCACTGGCTTGCTTGAAAATCTTTGGAGCTCCATAAAATCTGTATCCATATGAAAGTAAGGCCTCCTTCATGAAAAAGCAACTAAGAAGTTGGACTGGAGCGGGAATCTAACCAAATGTAGCTTGCAAATCTCATTTAGAGGTTTTTGGACTACGCTTATCACTCGCATGCTTTATTTTAGCAAAGTTAAGTCCCAAGAGACATTGGAAGGAATAGCAAATTGGGTCATTTTTTTTTTCTGATTCGCGTAGGGTTTTTGGAATTCAGCAGCAGATGTCTAAATTAAAATACTTATGTGTTCCTTGTATTAACAATCCCATTAAACCGTGCTGCCCTTCCCACCCACCCCCCTTTCCAGAAATATATCCTATCATTAGCTGCTATCTGGAATCGACAGCGGAGTAATTTGAACTCTGGCTCCCAGGGGCCTCCTCCTTTACTTCCTGCTCTAGGAATAAGGTGTGTATTGATTAGATATCAGGCTGTAATTGGGCTCCAATCTCTCTGCCTCAAGATATATGATGGAGATGACAGGAAACAGATACCCTGTTGCTACTTGTAAATAGTCTGGTTGAACAAAATGGTTTGTAACCACTTCAGTGCCATAGTCTTTTATTACCAGAATGAGGTTGCTTTATCACATAGTTTGATGGCTTTTTGAAGAGAAATAATATCTTTCTTTCTGAAAGAGATAAAATAATTTTAAACAAATTGAATTCCGCTTTTGAGGACCAAAAATAATTATCTAATAGTGTGCAGCTTGGTATAATTATACAGTGAGCATGTCACAGACATAAAATTAATTAAGTCCATAACCCCAATCTGGTATCCATTGACTATTTAAAAAAAAAAAATTAAAAAAAAGATGGTGTTGAGAATGAGGATGTCAAAAGAAGGTGTTTGTGGTAGTTGAAGATGTGGAATTATTCATGGTTTTCCTGTTCCAAGATGTTCTCTCTTATCTATCAATGGTACCAGGCTAAATATGAGTCTATTGGAAAAAAAAGTGCAGAGTAGTGCAGATGTCTTACCTCAGTAGGTCACAAAAGCAAGTTATTAAATATTGGTTTGAGGGAAGATATACGCAGTCCATCAAAACCTCAATCGAAACACAAGCTTGCAATCTTAAAAGTATATTCTGTTCATGGGGCAGTTGTCCCACATCTTGAGAAAAAAGCAGCTTTTACCATTTGTACAGAAGGCTTGGAAAAAAATCCAAAATGCACAAACTGAAGGGGAAAACCCAAGGCCTTTTGAGATGTAACAGACTTGGGTTTGTTTTCAGAACTTATCTTTTGGGCTTTTTTTTAATCCTACAGAAGAGAATCCAGAACAGACAGTCAGTTTATTCTGATCAGTGATTTATCTGTGAGATTCTTAGAGCCTTGCTTCAGAGCTGTGGACCAAAGTAACTAATGTGTTGCAATAATATATTTAGCACATGATAAGGCACAGAGAAAATAGAGGGAAAGAGAGAAAAAAATCATGCATTCCCTGGCTGAGAAGTTATTGAATGTTTAAAGCCTGGGAACAGATAGTTTAGGGAGAAGCAGAATTCAACGACTTCCACTCTGTAAATAAATTGTGAAATCTAATGCACTAGTACTTCATTTCTCTCTTTCAAGCATATTTTGGATGGCACTTGTATCACATTTATGCCCCAAACGTAGTTTGATTTTTGCATACAAGATGTTTATATTCTGCTGCTCCTCAGAGTGACCTTAATGTGGTTTATTGACAAAAGGAGATAGACCTATTCTATTTTTTGAGCAATAGCAGAAGGGAAAAGAAGAAAATATTTGTAGTTTTTAATAAGGTTTACCATGCATACATATATTATCTGTGCTGCAAATTACATGCATTTCTGTTGTTATTAGACCTGTAATTTTGTTTCTTTTTCTGTAGTGCCTGGTTTTCTTGTTTGCCCCAATATTGCAGCAGTGTAACTCCACATGCTTCATCTGACCTTACTAACTTATTCTCTTATTGACTTCAGCTGTGCAGAGATGTATTCTTTTTGTCCCTTCCCTCTCCTATGTGTCAAATCTTTGCTTTTGAATAACACATTACATTTAAATCACACAATATGCCTCTTAACTAAACCTCTGAAAGTCCAAATTTTTTGGCTTTCAGTCAAAAATAAAGAAGCAAGGAAAAATAACTTCCACAGTGATTGATCATAGTAGTGCTAGCCCTGTTTATGAGAAGAGTCAGAAAGCAGTGCTGTGACTTCAGTGCTCTGCTTTTAGATCTGAGGAGTTAGAGCAAGAAAAATCGATAGGAGCAACACTGAAGGAGGAAGAAATGAACGGAAGGAAAAGCTTTTAGCAGTCATGTGCTTGGATCTCAGAACAAGGTGTCTGACCACGGTGGGGAATGAGTGTGCAGAGCTGGGCACGTGGGGATGGGATGAGCTCTCGCCCACCAGCTTTTAATGTCCCTCTCCTGTGTCTCAGACAGGCTTCTCTGAGTGGAAATGCAGTGGGGGTGTGTTAAACTGACCCATATTTGCAGGTGAGCAGGTGGAGATGCCTGATCAAGTTGTTCCTGCCCTCTGTGTCACTGGGTAGGGTGTCACTGCCTCAGAACCTGTGACAGATCAAATCACTTCTTAGCTGCAACCATCAGGGTTTGACTTGTGTACTTCAGCCCTGCAGCTGTGCCCCAGTCTCCCTCCCTCTGCTGCTCCCCGCAATAATTCCAACAGAAATTCATCAGAAAAGGTTTGGCTGGGGCACTGCTTTAATTTCATATGTTTATAGCACTGTCAAACAAAAATGAAGCAAGACAAGATCCATTTCATCCTATAGCTGACCATAAAAGGTTAATATTTTGTGCTCACTCATGCAGGACTTGGGTGCCTGAAACAGGGACCAGAGAATGAATCATTGTATGGGTTTGGTATCCATCCTCTCACCCCTTTTTCAGTATTGCTTTGGGATAATCAGGTTTTTTCGCTTGGACCAGTTGGAGGGGTCAGGGCAACCACACTGAGCACACACACATGCATCCAAACACACTCAGGCAAGCAGTGATGTGTGTATTACTCAGAGAAAGCAGAAATAAGTCACTGTCCTTCACCAAACTGCTGGTTTGATCAGCACAGAGCCTCCAGAAATCCTGCTTGGACCACAGAAAGGGTAGGGCAGAAGTCTATGGAAAGAATATATTAGGAAACTTGGAACATGAGAGTATGGATGTCAAGGGTAATTTCCAGGGTTATAAATTATGGAAATCATGGCGAATACAAGTCTGCTTTAAAAAAGAGCAAGTCAGTCCTTAATTTCTGGTTTGAGTTGTGGAATTTGAGATTTTCACTTGCCTCTCTGCCTGACACTAACAGAATTTCTACTTGGTAGACAGTACTGCATTACATTTTATTAATATAATTACTCTTAAAGCAATTTGTCCCTTTCCATTTCTTTGTCTCTGGGCAGTTTCAGGCAGTCAGCAGGCCAGTCAATTAGAGACCAGTAGAATACATTTTATTATGAAGGATCCACTGAATGCTGTTAATATAGGATGTACTCACCTGATAGAACATGTCTATAGAGCCTGGTGCTGTCACAGGTTAGCTCCAAGCCACTGGGGCATGAGCCAGCTTTGCCCAGGAAGCCATTTAGACATATTAGGGCGTGAATGCATCTGAAGTAAAAAGTTTTGTCTCTCAAGGTGGATTTATCAGCATCTTCACAGTCTTATGTTAACATGGCTCTGTGCCTTCCAGACTGGAGCTGACTGGAACTCTGGTGATTTGGAGTCTGGACAGTTCTTAATGTGCTCCTGTTTGTGTCTGGGTGCAGGCACAGCTGTAATTCTTCTCTTGCAAACTCGGGTCTCTGAGTAGGTTCCTTGGCTTGATCTCCTCTCTCCTTGCAAATCAAGCTGAAATCAGCAGAATTAGGTAAATGTAGATCAGATTGATAAGACAACACTCTTTATCCATTAGGACTGCTCACTTGAGGTGAGATGGTAGATATGAGCAAGGATTTGCAAGATAAGGTGTTTAATCACAAGAAACCCACATGGAAAAATCTGCTTAATCAAAAAGCAGGGGACTGGCTGAAGAGCCAGTGGTTCTCAATAGCTTTGATTCTTAATGAGGACAATAATTCTGTTTAATGGGAGTATCTTCAGATGATTTAATGTTTCTTTGGGCCTTTTTATATATTTTGGTCTTGTGCTGGTCCTGTTTGCTTTTCTACCAGGAGTATTTGATGGGTTTAATGCTATGATAGATGCAGGAGGAGCACATGTTGGGGCAGCTCTGCCAGTTCCTGGCTGTTGACTTGCTCCTTCCTTATCCATCCCACATGTCAGGTTGCCTTGCTGCAAAGCTGCTCTTTGGCTTTGGATTGCAGAGTTCTGCACAGAAAGTGGCTTCACCCAACTGCATCAGCCTAAGCAACATCCCCACATCCCCAGAGCCTCACTGGAGAAAACAATGTGAAATGGGAGTTTTCTTGTTATGGGGAGACACCCAGCTCTGTCTGGGGTGTTTGCTGTATGAGCTGTACTCTGTTCCATCAGGTGAGATAAATCAATGCATGGGAAGTGGCATGAGGTTTAGATGTTGTGTACCCCCAGAGAAAGCAAGAGACACAGCAAAACACAGAACAGAATTAAAATTTTTGTCCTTCTTTTTCTCATCATATTCCTGAATGTTGCTCATGTGATGAACATTTTGTGTGCCTGTGAAAAGCCAGCTGTGTTGGAATAGAGCAGAAGAAAATAAAACAGTGCAAAGAGGAGCAAACAGTCCAGGTAAATAAACTTATTGTCTAGGAAGAAAATCACCTTGAGTGCGCATTGCCACAACTTTATAGATGGTGCTTTCTGGCTTTGAAATTTGGCTGTGAATTTGCAGAATCCACAGCTTTTCTTAAATACTGCCTAAGACAAAAATCGCAGAGATACTTCCATTTTGCAGATGCTCCAAGCTCATCTGAAGTACAAAGCTCAACTTCCCCCTCTGTTACCAAATTTCCTCAGTTTATCTTCTGGTGCAAATGATGCAAGGTCAGCTAATGAAAACACAACATGATTAAAGGAAAAAGTTTCTTGCCATTCGTTCTTCCCTTGCTGTCAGATCCTTAATTTAAGAACCAGTTCTTGTGTCCATTTTGTATTTTATTTCCTCAGGACTTAATGGCTGGAGGGAGGAGCCCAAAGAATAGAATACATTGATGAAGTTCTACTTTCAGATGCCAGGTTCTGGCTGGATTCTTGGAAAATTTTGCACTTTCTATTAACTGATGTGTAATTCAGAGTAGGGAGATATTGTGTGCTGGTTTCTGACCTTTGCAAATGCTAAATCATGAAAATATCTGATTTATTGAATTTCTCCTCCCTCACCATAATCTTGCCAAAGTGGTCATGACCACAATAAGTGAACTGAAATGACTTTGGTATTTGTATCATATATAAAATGTTTATTTTGGGATGTAGTTTGTGAAAATATTAATGTAAGATAGTTTTGGCCAGAATGAAGCTTATAAAGAAGTAACATTTAATCATCAGAGACTGAACTGCACTCAGGCTGAACAGTGGTGTTCAAGATGACTTCTTGAATCAATTTATTCTATTTCTGGTATTAAACTTCAACCTGGCAGGGGCCTAGGGTTGTCCATAATTCTGTAGTACTATGTCAATGTGCTCTAAAGTGCTGTCTGTAGCATTCTGCCCTGGATTTATTAGAAAGTCACCATCCTTAAAGCAGGAATTTTTTTGTTCTTGGCTTGAATAGGCACTGGCATATTTTGGGAGAATGATATAGGTCTTTCTGTTCTGCACCAGACCATTAGTAGGCTTCTTTAATAACAGATACTTTGAAAAAGGTAGAAACTTGAATTAGAATATTATGAATTTTGAATTAGGACATTATGAATTAACCTCTCCATGGGGTGAAGTCCATCTGAGTCTTCACCATATATTCTTTGATCTTGTAAGATGTTAACCATTCTGGTCAGAACTAGCCCTATATATAAGATGTCCTTAGTTTTAAGCACATGTACAATTCTGCTTGCAGATGTCTTGTGCCAGGGAGTAGTATATAAACTGAATACAGAAATTGGATCTTTCTCTGCAAAAGAAAATATATACTGAAATTGTCATCTTATTTTTTCTTCCAAGTCCTTTAGGCACATATATGGAAAGACAGGTAAAATGTACAGTGTCTGCACTGCTGCTTGATAAATGGGCTGTTAACACCATTCATACTTTTTTTCCTTCTCTTTTGCTGCACAGTGAATACCAGAGGTAAATTTAGGATGTTTTGCTTGGGTTTTGACTAAATTTTAATAGTTCTAAGTTTGCTCTGTTTTTTAATCCCTGTTAACATCTACATCTTCCCCAAAGTGTGGTTTTGTGTTTGTTTAGCAGGAGCAGTGTTTTCTGCTGGGCAGGAGAGGACCAGGGCAGGTAATCAGTGTGTGGTGCTGCAGGCTGGCAGCACCCCTGGCAGGGACCCTGGCATGGTGTTTTGGGTACCATGGAATAGAAATGTGCATCTTGTGTGTTTGGGGGAGTGTTTGATTTGGTAAATGGGGACTGAAACTGGGGAGGAGAAGCAGTAACTGGGTCAGGTAAGGTTATTCATTGCCTGGAGTGACTTTCTTTTGCACAAGCATTGGATCACCCCTCTTCTGAGGCTTAGCTCTTCTTTTTACCCTAAAAAACCTCTCTCTTTTGGACTTTTGGAAAATGATAACGTCAGTGAGGTCATTGTGGAATTGGATGTTAGGCAAACCACTGGATATTTTGTTAAGTAAAATGGTCCTTGCCAATGTTTTGCAATCGGTCCTTTAAGTTTAAACCACATCTCAAAGTTAAAATGTGTCTATGACTATGGATAGATAAACTTGTGTGTGTATACAGCATGGCCTAATCCCCTCATTAATTATAGTTCTTTTTTCATTGCAGGGATCTTTAAAATAGATAAACAGCAGTTCTGAAATCACAATGTGGAGGGTGAAAACCTTAATGTGTTTTTAAGTTACTTAGAGGGAGGCCTGTACAACAGGCTGACTATTTCTTAGCAAGAAAAATGCCTTTGAAAATCTTTCCATAGTTCAGGTATCTTCTTCAAAACCACATTGGATAGGGGTTTAGTCTCTGTGTTCAATACCATCATCATTAAACATTAACACATCACAAACAACAACGTTTATCATTTTAACATTACTTGCCAGGATCAGGTTTAAATAATGGTCTCTAAAAACAGTGTAAGTCCTGTTCTTTCTGTCTTTATATATATTTTTAAGGAAGATTTATTTGCTTTCTATAAAATGAGCATTTAATACCAGGTGAAAAGATGAACTGCAGATGATCTTTGTTGATTTTAACACTTGGTGGTCATGACTCTGCTAGGAGAAAAAAGCTGCATGATGAAGGTCCAAGTTAAAAAAGGTGCAGAGACTTGACAGCAATCTGAAGTAAAGACTCCACATTTCAGATAAACTTTTACTTATTGAGGGAGGAGAAAGGGCTTTGGTTCCCCAATGATCTGCAGGTGACAGTGAAAAGCCGTGCACGTTGTTGTGCAGTTCTGGCTGCACATTCCCTGTGTCAGGGCACTTTCTCTGTGTGAGGGGAGGCTCAGCTCCTTAGTGGCTCTCCTGGGAGAGCTGAAGGGCATTTCCAAGGCCAGGGCTGTGTCCCATGAGCAATGGCAGAGCTCTGCTGCTGCTGTTGTTGGGGTATTGAACAGGGAGATTCAGTAATGGCAGGAGGAGCCCCAGGGCCCTGGGGCTCAGCATCACCACCCTTCACTGCCTGACAGCCCTGCCTTGGTCCTCAGGCATGGAGCACTTGTTGTGTCGTTCTGCACCACAAGGATATCTTGGAATGTGACTTCTAGGCAATTCCCTGGCACACAAACTGGTAACTGTCTCCCACACCATTAAATGATGCCTTTCAGAGAGCTGGCAGAAGGCAGACAAATGCTGTACATCTCTGGGGAGGGTTGGGGTGGTGCCTCCTCTATGGCCAGGGAGACAAGACCATTGCACAGCACCAGCTTGTTCCTTAGAAGGAAAAGGCAAATGTTCATGTGCCCTGAATTCTGGGGCCATGCAACAAGCTGAACTTTTCTTAGACTTTTGATACCTGCCCTCTCTGTAGTAACTCCTCCCTCTTGGTACCAGAGTTCAGTGTGAAAAGAAGCTCAAGAACATATCTTCCTCCTTTTCCAATCACAATAGGCCATATTAAATCTTGTGTCCAAGCAGGATGGAATGTGTGCAAGTTCTGGGACTTTCTCAACTCTCAAACTTAGCAGTGAGAGCTGTGGATTGCCAGAAAATAATAAAAATAACCCCTCCTGGTTCAGCAAGAGGTTTTTAAAGCACTTTTGACAAAGTTCTGAAAAGTAATTCTTTGTCTTGCTGGCTTTTTTGTTTTTTGGGGGTTTTTTTTATTATTTTTTAAGAAGCTTTCAGGTAATTTTTGAGTCTGTCGGTTCAGCTGTTCCCTGTCTTCTCTGATACCCCAGAGGCAGGGCTCCAGAGCCTTGAGTGTTTTGATGTTTTCATCTCCTTCTCAGGCTGTGTGTTGGTTATGTAATGAATTGCAAAGGCCACCCCAAAACTTTGCAGTTCTTATAGGCGTGAAACACTCTGAACTCATCTGTAGAAGGTGACATAAATATGGAATTGTACAGGATGCTACACAGGGAGCTGAGTTTGGATCCATTTCACACACATGTTCTCGGGAAGATTTGAGATGGTTTCAATGCTCTTGTTTTGTCTGAAAGACCTAAACATTGTTCTCTAAGTACCAGGCCCTAAAAAAGTGTTTCAAACTGATGCTTCAAAAATAATGATATAATTCAGGCTATTCTGCTGACAAATTTCTTCTTTTAGAGAAAGGAAGCCTTCCTGAAGAAGGTCTGAGGATCACCAAGGCCTGGGCAAGTGAGGTCTTGTCCAGCTTTTACAGCCAAATATTCTTAAAATTGAATGGCTTGTTTAGTGGCATGAAGCATTATTTCCTTATCTTTGGTTGTTCCTTTCTTTCTTTACTAAGATATTGCTTTCCTGTGTCCTGTTAAATTCCTCATCCTGTTAGAATAAGGGAGGAAAAAGGGAGAGAAATACTGTCCTGAGCTGCACAGACACATTGTCATTGTGGATTCCTATTAAGTTTCTGCTGATTCTGCTTACTTATCATGTGCTTTAATGTTGTGCTACACTTTCCAGCAGCAGTGTGTCTCTAGTGCTTTGTCTCTGAAGCACTAAAACTTACTGTTCCCTGCTTTGCTGTTGTTGTCTTCCTCGTGGAAAACAGCCTCCTTAGGATCACAAGAACAACAGGGCCAGTTATTTTAATCAAATGATGTTTTTCAGGATCTTGAAAGGTTGCTATATCAGCCTCTGCTCTGACCTCTAAAACAAAATCACTTCCATTCACGTTATTATCTTCAGCGTGTGGGAAACAGACAAAATATGAATATTCCATTTTTCCACCCTCCTTTTTTTTTCTTTTTTTTTTGTGTTTGTTTGATTCCTTTTGATAATGCATCCAACCTATAAGCAAACAGCCTCCTCTGTGTTCATTCCCCAGCATTCTCCAAATATTCACATTCTTAAAATACCATCATCTTCCTTATTTTCTCAATTCTGTATTTGTTTACACTCAAAAGCTTCTTTGTATCTGCCTACACTGAGCTGGGAAAACATATAGTCTAGTCCTCCTTTATGTAAATGTACAATAGATTGTTAATGTCTTTGTTACCAGATACTAGCAGGCTTTATTGAGGACAAATCCATATGCCAGTGAAATTGTACAACATGAATGTTCCCAAATGTATGCAATGTTCTTCAGATTAATTGGATTCTATGGAACATATTCCCATCACAATGTGCAGAGGTTTTAAACATATAACTCTCATTAATGTTAATGGGAGTCACATGCTTAAATCCCAGCACTTCTAGATAGGAATAGCATTGCTTTAAATGAAGCCAGCGTCCACCTTACTGTGAACTATTACAAGTAATGATTGCAGTTTTCTCCTGTGGATGAGAAGGGAACAAGTGCTACCAAATCATCTCTCTGAAGCATTTCATATTTCTAACATTGCTCAACAAAAAATCTGTTCTGAAGTGAAGAAATAACTCTGTACTGGACTTTTTGCTGTTATGTTAAAAAGTAAAGTCTACCTGTTCAACACTCAGCCTTAAAATAAGACAAGTGAGCAGGAAACAACCTTTTTTTTTGTAGCAGAAGGAAAGAATAATCCTCTTTCTTGGTAGCACACATCATATTTTTGTGAATTTCAAATGATACACATACATAACCAGAATTAGTAAGAATTCTACTAATATCTCAGTGTGGGCTGTTTAATTATGTTTTTCCTAAACTGAGTCAATAGCTTTGGTGGCAATTTCATTTCCAGGTATTATTTCATGATAGTTCATAATACAGTTCTTTCATGATGCTGGAAATGCAGCAGAAATGGGCATACAGGAACCTAAGATAGTTCTTGAACAAAGTCACTCACTATGGACCCTAAATAGAGAAGTAGAGAAAATAGACTCTGAAGAGGTTAAGGAAGTTTTGGGTTACTTTACATTAGTCTTTATAAAACTCATTAGTTAATATCTTTTTCAGTTAACTAGCTGTGATGAGCCACGGACATCACACTAGTCATTTGTAAAGAGAAAGTGACAACCTCTTCATAGACACAGGTAAGTGGAAATAGGTGGACTTGACTTTTAGGTGAACATTTTGTGTCATCCCGAAGCCAGTGTGAGATTTGTTCTCATGTGTCTTTTGCCCATGAGGAGCTGTTCAAAATCCTGCCCTGCAGTAAGGAGAGCAGATTTCTGACACCCCATATATTCCCATGGAAGCTGATTTTGCAGTCTCAAGGGTGGGATTGTGTTCTGCTTGCAACAGGGTGCAATGGCCTGGGAAGGGTACACCATTTCCACGGCAGGAGCAGATGTAATTAACAGCCTGGTTCTCTACTCCTCACTTGCTCCTGTAGGGAAATACCACAGTAATATTGTGTAAGCATGGATAGGTTTTGTATTCCTAAAACAACCAGGCCACAAACAGAAGGGACAGAAAAGGACTAATTCTCTGTGATATAATTGGATATGGCAATAGGCCAGACTGTTTGATTCTACTGGAAAAATCCCAAATACAGTGTCTGGAAGCTGGCTGGGAGGGGGAGAAGCAACATCATTGCTTGGTTTGTGTGGCATATGTGTTGGACAGTCTGAGGAGAAGGCACAAAAGGCATCTGGTTATCTTGAAGAGGTCCTTGATATTTGTCTCAGAAGAAATGGTCTAAATCCAAACTGTTTTTCAGTCAAATATGTAGGGGGAAATGGTCTATCTAATATAAGGTGGTTGTGTGAGGGAGGAAACCTTTAATCCCTAAAAATATTGTGGCTGATTGTCCAAATTTGGGTCTCTTCTGGTCAGTAAAGTCCAGCTACTCCATTTCATCCTCCAACACTGCATTGTTTGAGCCATCCCTCTGTTCCTCAAAACAAAGCCATGCAGATGAGCAGGAGATCTTCTGGTTTGCACAATCATACCTATGGAGAAGCACTCAGAGGTCGGGAGATGTTTATCGCTGATCACGTGTCAGCATCTTCAAAACTCATCTCGATATGAGTAAACTATTGCTCAAATAAAGCTCAATTCCTTCCTGCTTATTCAGTGCTTTTCTTATTACACTAAATTGCAAGCTTTCTGTTTGTGACATCATCTTCCTTGTGCTGGCTTCCCTGCAATCTTCTGATTCATTTGCGACTCAAAGCAACCATCTCAGTTCCTGAGTATCTGAGAAACTGACTGAACATCAAGATTCAACACTTGTGGAAACTGGAGGCATTACGTAGTCTTTGCTTTTCCCCTTCACTTCCCTTTCTACTGTCATGTTTTTTACTCATTCTTGCTTCTACCACTTCCATGGAAAGGCCCTTCCTTGGAAAGGGCGGAAACGTCTTTTCTTTTCCTGCCGCATCTTTCCTCCTGACGTCTCTGCATCTTATCATCGATTGATTTGAATGTGTGACTCATGGCAAAAATAGAATGCCTCATCTCCCTAACCAACCACCTCCACCCCCATTTTTGTCCCCTCTCTCAGCCCTGCCATGCGAGTGCCACTGGTGACTCATCTCTCTTTGTGTTACTCCATCACACAAGAGGCCAGTTCTGCTGAAACACGCCAGCTCAGGTTAAAGTTGGCAGATGGAGATCCTTCTTCAGCATCTTTTTCCATCAGACAGTCCATCTAGCTAGTGGTAAACTGGGAAGAGATTAATTGAGGTGGTTTGAATGATTTGCCTGGTGGCCAGAAAGGACACTGCACAAGGCCAGAACGTGCCAGAGCATTGTTTGAGGGGAAGGAAAGGCATCAAATTATTTTTCTTCCCTTCACTGGTTTGGCATGCAGTGACCCAGAATGAGTGTGTCCTTGTAGCCCAGCCAGATACAGAAATTGTTCTCTCTGATCATCCTTGCATAGACTGTAAGCAAAGACATCAGGAAGAGCAGAGGTGGACTTGTAGCTGCCTAGTGTCAGTGTTGATTCCAGAGGTGCCATTGTCAGCAGTGGATTTAGTGTTTCTGGGTATTTTAGGAAATGTATTAATGTAATTTGTCACCTGCATATGTAGCTGGAGTCTGAAATGAGAGATGTGAACATTGATTGACCTTCAGTGAGAAAACCCTGGGAAAAAGGCTGTTTCTTGGCCAAAGCTTGCTAAAGAATTTTGTTCATATTCTGATTGGCACTGACCAACACTCCTACTCTTCTAGTTTAAATAGCATAAAAAATGCACTTCCAACTTAATGGAAATCAGTACAGTGAGACCAATGAATCCTTTCAGAGGATTCAAAAGCAGAGGACTGGTTGTATTGTAGCAAAAGCTCGGTAAAACACTAAGTTTACTTGACTAAAGTGGGTTGGACAACACAACCTGGAGGATGAAAAATACCATTTTCTTTTCTGATTTAGTCAAGATAGACAACTCAGCGAAAGACACTTGAGAGGAGAGAGCAGGTGTATTTCCTTCCCTTGGCCTACTGTTCATTCAAAGCTTGTCCTCATTTGATTCCCCTGTTGATAAAAACATTTTAAATGTAACACAAATACAAAATTACCTGGCAGAGCAGTGAAACAGCCACCTAAGATATTTGGCTTGGAACATCCCTTTGCATCTGCGTAAGACAAATTCTAACATGATGGTTGTCCAAGGCTGAGGGTTGATGCTATTTATTTGTCTATTTGGTATGGATCTTTACCAGTTCCTTTAGGCTTTCACAATCCCTTGGCTAATATTGCTGGCAAATCTCTTTATGGAGAAACATTGACCATCCTACTGAAGGATGCCTTGTCCTTAGCCTTTCTGTTTCCTGGGTGCCTTCCACTGTGCCACAGCTCCCATTGCTAGGCATTATACTTGGGAAAACTGCTTGCTTGTTTTAAAAAATAAAAAAAAAAAAAAGTGGGGAGAGAGGGGAGAAAGAGGGCTTGTGAGCCTATGGTGAACTTAATTAACATCGCTGGAGGGACAGCAATAAAGTACTTAACAGGGCTATAGTGAAACCTTGCAAGACATGAAGGAGTCAAAATATTATTGACGTATTTAATTATTTGCAGTTGTGGGGGTTTTGTTTTCTCTGACGACTCCTGAAAATAATAAAGAACTTAAAAGTTCCACTTTCACTTGGCTGACCCAGCGGTCTCGCAGCAGCACAGTGTGTTACCCCGGGAGGGAGCTGAGCCGGAGCCAGCGCGGGGCGAGGAGCGCTGAGAAAGCAGTACACACAGTCCCTCTGGAGGGGAGCAGCTCACATTCATCTCTAGGGGCTCTTCCTGCCTGGCCTGTATTATTTATTTTACTATTATTAGCATTTCTGAGACACCAATCACTATGGTAACTGTGTGCCCATAATAACTTTGCATCTCTGTGGTTCTCTCCACCAGCGGTTTCTCCGCACTTCTCGGTTGCTAATTGCTTTCACCCCGCGTGCATGGCCCGTTGCACTCTCTAGGTTATTAAACCTGAGGACCTGCTACAGATGGGAAGGCTGAGGTGCAGAGGGTTTAAGGGATGAGCCTTTATGGGTCTCCTCACTCCTGGACCTGCCTCTCCAGAATTACTCTGCATTTCAGCCTCTTTCCTTGGCTTCCTAGGGATGCATTGCAATAGGCACTTGAGCCATCAACCCCTTCTAGGCTTCATCTTTCGCTTTAAATTGTTCCTATCACTTTTCTTCTGCTTGCTGAGCTCTTGAGACGTAGTGCTGGGAGCCAGGGAAGGCTCTGGCGGAATGATCTTGATGAAAATATTTCTCACAGCTCTTCATGAGTGCATTTTGCCCCAGCCTTGCATAGTGGGCACGGTGACCCCACGGCAAGTATGAAGAAGGACTACAGGAGGATCTCAGTGGCCGTGCAGCTCAGCTGTGCCCCCTGCTAGCTTCAGAGATGCAGCTCCATGGTATTCAGCATTGGAGATAGTCACTGAGGGACCACTGTGGTGATCCCCATAAACCTGCTGGTTAGGAACACCTCAGAGGAGAAACCCCCCAAACATCCAGGTCACAGGGCAGCAAACTCATCCCTGCATTTTCCTTCAGTTTTCAGCAGCAGCCAGGACTCTGTGGTTGCAGTCACCCACTGGCACAATGGTGTCATTTTTAATGCTTTTAATATTTCTCTTTTTAAGAGCATCTTAGCTGGGGGGCCACATGGAGGCTGAATGGCAGGAAGCCTGTAAGCTCGGGGGTTGTGCAGGGGAAAGATACAGTCTGCAGCAATGCCAGTATGCACATCACAGGAAGAATTATGGTTGATTTTCACATATATCTATAACATCTGTGTGGCTAATAAAATTGATGGAGTTTGTCATAATCAGCCTGTACTCTCCAGTGAGAGAATTATGTCTGAGCATTTGGAAATCTCATGCACAGGCAGTTACTGAGGGAATGCTGTGAAGATTAAGTTGTGTCTGCGTGGCAATGAATGCCCACGCTGAAATGCGTCTGTGCTGCAGTGGGGTCCTCAGGAAGAGTATGTTGTTAAGTGGGACACTTGTATTAACTAGAAAAACATGCTTTTATGTGCTACCTGCTGTCACAAGTGTGCATTTACATTCATGCTGTTGCACTAAAATAGTAGATTTCCAATGCAACCCAAACTAATCCCAGAAGTATTGCACAAACAGCCCTGGTTCCCACTCCCTGTGGAAAAGGGGAAGTTCCCCCAGAACAACAGAAAGGCACAGCTCTGATTTCTTACACAACCCTCACCCACTGGTGTTCCTGGCATTGCCTGTGCCTCAGGGTTGGCTTTTGGAAGGACTTGAGCTCCTGGGCTCGCTCTGCCACAGGGCATTGTGTCCTGCCCATCACTGCCACCTGCTGCCTTGGGGCTTTTGGAAACCCAACACCCAAAACCCATGGGGGTGGAATGAGCTGAACCTCACACATGCTTTTCCTCCAAGGGCTGAAGTGTGAGGAACGGATATTTTGTAAAATTATGCTTTTTTAGAGAATCATACAGTAACCTTTTGTAATAATGTTACTTAGCATGTTACTTCCTGGGCTCTTTTTTGTGTTGTGCTGAAGAAATGGTAAAATCCATGTTCTCTGGCTGGATCAAATGGAACCAGCTGATAGCTGTCAGGTTCCCCGAGAAAAAAAAAATGGACAAATAATGCTGTGATGACAAATTCTGATCACATTCATTTTATAAGCAGAGATAGTTGCAATTTCATATGTGATGGATTGAAAAACAGTACTCAAGAGGGATTCATACATTCTGTATTTATTTACTGCATTTTGTTGGCTATGGGCTTAAACAAAATTGGTTTTGCATCCAAAATGTAATCTGAATGCCTGTGAACACAAGAAGGCAGATGAACACAAGTCATTTGGGCATCCAATTCCTTTGCATGTGCGTGTAAACACTTCTTTTTGAAATACCAGAGTGGGCAACATTTAGCAGTTTGTTAAAAATATGGACTCTGATTTTCAAGGTGGTGTCTTGATTTGCTATAAATCTGGAATATGTGTAATTCTAACGGTGGCAGTTCTGTACCTTCTGCCTCTTCACTGCCCTGTCAGCTCTGTGGCTTAGAAAACCTCCTGGAGCATTGTGATATTGCTGTTTGAGTTCAGAAGAAATCCAAACCAAATGAACCTCTTTGGTAACTTCTCTGTCTTTCTGGGGTGGATATAGCCATTCCTGCTCCACCTTTTGAAAGAGTTTTGGGGCCTGACCCAAAACACATAAATTTCTGAGGATTTCAGCTCAAACCCACGTTGCTATAAGAAGTCAGCACTGTACTGCCATTTAAAAGTGAGTTCAAGTCTTTTATTGTTTTAGATCCAATGATAATAAAGACAAATGTATTGGATTAATAACTCTCCTACCTTGAAATTTAATTTAAAATCTCTTGTAATGTAATCACATTTGGGTGTGCCATTACCCAGATGGAGAGAAATTTGTTTTGCTGAGAAATTGCTTTAGCATAAGAATGACTTGAGTTTATTAACAGGGAAAAAAACATGACTCCCCTCCCCAGCCACTCCCCATGCATTCCAAAAATAAGAAACTCATTTCAACATGGACATTACTGGTTAAAAAATAATTACACATAATGAAATGTCATATTTCACACATACTCCCTGCAAACCATGCTTCTTAGTCTTCCCCAAAACACTGCAGGGTGTAACCAGCTCTTTCTTCCTCCTTCATGAAAAGAGTATTTCACAATGGAATTGTGTGATGACAAAAAATGGTGCTGGAAAAGCATCACTACCCAGAGAGACATAAGGAATTGCCACAGGCCACTGCTTATAATCCCACACAGAATTAAGTAGTCATTGTATCTCTTTCCAGGGCTTCATTACTCTTTTGTGACCCTACAGCCTCAATGAGAGTTTTTACAGGAGTGGAACACCACGGAAGAGCAAATTTGGGAACCCTGTCACTTGACAAAAAAGGTTTGGCTTAGAATGTTATTTTTTTTTTAACTGTATCTCTCAGCTGCTGTCATTAAAATTATTAAATAGCTTTAGGAACCTGTTTTGTCAATTACCTTGGGGACAAGTATGAAGTGCTGGGCTGTTAAATGTGTGCCACAAAAAATAAACCGCGCCGTGCGCGAGCGGCAGGAGGAGCGTTCATGGGGCTGAGGCACACCTCAGCTCCTCCTGCATCCTCCCCGCCGCTGCAGCAGCTCTAATTAGTTGGGATTAGATATTCCCAACTCAGGGAGATGCTCTCCATAAATATTTGTTTGCATTTTAAAGCAGATTTCTGCAAAGATTCTGGCGCTGGCGGTTTCCCTCCAGGAGCACTGGCGAGGCGTGGGTGCAATGCCCAGATGTGCGCAATGTGTGCCACCCATGTTGTGCACCGGGGCCCCTAATCAGCTGAGTTTTGGGTTATTTCTTCAAGTAGGGCTTTGGTGAGGCTGATTCTTACACTTTTAAATGTATTTAGTGCACAAAAAAATGTGTACACCGTTTTGCATTAAACTGAATTGCACAAATGAATTTTGTGCCTGAGAGCAATAATATTCACTGTATACATTAGTGCTACTTCATTTCTAATTATTTATTTCTAAATATGGATGATGCTGCATGTCTCTGGAGGGAGGTATTGCAGTTCTGTGAGTTTATGTTTGGATGAATACAAGTATTTTTTTCCCACAATATTCCTTTTTAAATAAATATGCAATGATAAGCCAGTGACATTGCTAAGAAAAGACACTACTAGAGATCATGATTATCATAACTGTAGTAGACTGGGGTAATGGTGCTGAGTTAAAGTTCCTGTGGCAAGATTTTTGCAAATTCCAGGGATTTTTCAAAAGAGTGAGAGGGAAATTAAAGATGTTTGTGGGTTTTTTAGTCCTTAAAACTCCATCCTGACACAAAATAGGTAGAAGTGAAAGGAACAAACTAGGCAGGAAAGGAACAATATAGGAAGGTAAGGAACCGAATAGTGAGAGAAAGAAATCTGACAAAATATTTTCATTCTTCTCCTTGAATGAAAGAGTTATGTGGGGGAAAAGAATGCTCATTTTAATTTTATGAAATAAAATTTTATAAATTCTCTCAGTTTAATGCCCCCATCTACTCCCGCCTGTAATTAACAGTACTCAACAGTAGCACTTATTAACCTCAGTAACACTTTGTTTAAAACAATATTTTGCAAAATTGCAGTCTATTTTTCACTGCTTTGCATTGTTGGATGTCTCGGAGAGGTTCTACAGCCACCCATAACCCACTTCATCTTCAAATCCAGGCATACTTTACATTCAGAGCTTTGAAAACCAGCTAAATTTACACCCAGCTTGCTCTGGAAATAAATCTGCTCATTTAGATGAGGTCTCATTTAAAATGGCTTAGCCCAATAATTAATCATTTCATTCTCTTTATATATTTGTGGGTGTTTGAAAGAAGTTTGATTAGTTACCAGTGATTACACTTCCCAACACCCTGCAAAGGAAATAATAAAATAAAACCCGTCAGGCTTTTGTAAGGATTGCTGGGGCTGAATTTGGGCTGAATTAAATAGCGACTTACTAACTGGCAATTATTTGTCTGCTTTTAACAGGAACTCCATAATGAAGGAGGTTATCATCCAGGAGTTATACTCAGCTTGTTTTTCAACCTGCAAAGGGAAGATACTGTGAACAAAGCAGTGATGGCTCTGAGGTTCCTCCCCAGGCACCAGGAGAGCAGTGGGGCTGTTGTTGATCACCTGAGCACAGGTACAACCAACCCACCCTCTGCTGCCCCTCAGGACGCTCATGCTCCCCCTGCCCATCATTTGGGCTCCTTCACTAAGTGCAAACTAACAGAAAACCTTCCAGTCACTGATCTGCTGTTTCTAAACGCACTAAATTATTTTAAGGACTCCTGAGATTCAAGATGTTTTTCTAATCCAAGGTTTTTGGCTTGTAAGGAGATGGAGAAGGTAAAAGATCATGTTGGTCTGGGTAGATATTACACCTCTGAAGCTGCCTGTGATTTCTTATCTGTATTGTGGCCAAAGTGGATGAATGTCAGAGTTCAACACACCCATGCTGTTTAACCTGGTGCTATTATCACAATGACCTTAACCAGCTAGGCAGTTCACAGAGCAGGCACTAAACAGAGCATGAGATGAATTTAATGGATTACTAGGGAGTATGTTATTGCTAGGAGAAGCACCTGTGGAGCAACATATTTACCTCAGTTCCACTGAATGAGCATGTTGAAAGTGAATTGGCACAGCTTTCTGCTTTATGAAAGGAAGTATTTTGTCATTCTTCATGCTTTCATTAAGAGGATTTAAGGCAGAGGATGCTGAAATGGTTCTGTGTCGGCACCAAAAAAAATCACAGATTAATAGAGGAGCTTGAATATAGTAAAGCTTCTGATTTTTGCTTTTTCATCAACAAGCCTAATAAACCAGGATGAAACTATTAACATACAAATAGACAACCTTCTGATTAAAACAGCAGCAGCCAGCCCAGCCTGAAAAAGGCCTCTTCACGCAAAAAGCAATTATGATGGCAAGTGTTGTCCTATTCCCTTCCATTTGCCACAAACTTAGAAAATCAAAATGTAACCCATCATAATTTTGCAGAAAAACTGGGTGTTATTTAAAAATGAAGATGCTCTTGATTTTTCTTATCATGATTAGCATTTTAGAAGCCCCCAAATGTACTATAAGGTTGTACTCCTTTGAATTTCTGCTCCAGGCATATTCTGTAAATAAGGAGAAGTAAGGACTCAGGGTAAAGTATTGTGGGAAACCTCCCCAGAGGAAGGACGGACATTATCCTAGATTGAGCTACTATACCATACTTACCTTAATTTCCCTCATCTCCCCTTAGATGTTCATCTGTGGGAAAAAATATACTTACTATTCCATCCTTTAGCCATCTCCCTCCTGATGATGATGCTGTAGTGGAAAGGAGTTTCCTGATTTTAAAGCCAAGCCATGACAGCTGATACCACTCAGATGTCCCAGCTTGGAAATTTTGTTTTGTCATGGGAGGAATCACTGGCAGGGGAGAGTTTTCCCTCATGACAAAGCAGACCTGGTTTCCTGTTTGCGCGGGACCGAGCCCGTAGCGTGCTCACCCCTCGGAGCAGGCAGGCTTTTCAGTAACTCTCTGCTGCCTAATTCCCATTTATGCACGTGGAGCATAAGTGGTACCAAGCCCTAGATAATTCCCTCTTCCCCCCCATTTAGAAAGGGTGTAAATACATGCCAAAATTCCTCCTCATTCAGTGAAGTGCAGAGGCTCGTCTGTAATTTAAAGCATGTGTTGTAGGACTGGTTGTTTTCTGAGAAGAACACGTGTATGTTGAGGCTTTTATTATTTTTCCATGTCTTGAGCATCCATACACACTGTTCATTTTGGAAAAAGGAGTCAAGATGCACTTTTCCAGGTAGAGATAGGAGTGCCCGTAGAATTACCTGGAGTAATCCATTTCTTCTGAGAGACATAGTTCTCTTGCATGTTTTGAAAAGATGTCTTAACATGCTAACTCTGAAATGTTGAGACTTTTCGGTATCTATCCTAGTTTTGATATTGAGGCAGGTGTGCATTTACTGTGCCAGTGAACTCATCATCCTGTTACATTTTCCTTTAATTAAATTTATTTTCAGTATTCCTTTTCTAGCAGAACCTAAACTGGTACCTTCTCACTTGTTTTGGTGGTCCAAACCTGATCATTATATATTAGGAAAGAATTTGGAGAATGAGCATGCTGGAAGATGATTTCTGCATCACTCAGAGTTGAAAACCTAATTAGACAGCTAAAGTAGCCTCCAAATATGCAGACGCTCTTCTGCGCTCCAAAATAGTTGCATCAGCTATCAATCAAGTGGATAAATGATACACACAGGCAACTGAGGGTTTTCATTTGTGAGTAATATTAATTGTGGGTGTAAAATGAAAGATATAGTAAGTGATGAAGGTACCACTCAGTAGCTGGATGAAACATTTTCTGAAGTTAGCTCCAAGTGGGGAGTTCCAAATGGAACAATTGAATAAACAAATAAAATTTCAGCTTGCCGCTGACCATTGTATGTTCTTGAAAAAATATATAGAAATGCCCATTGATTATTGTTCTCCTTGATTTTGGTTTCCCAGCCCTGTATTCTGGCTTGCTGTTCATTAGTCTGGAGTAATTGGGCTGGGAGAGCAGCATTCAGACCTCCGTTCAATATGCAAGGCAAATGAAATATGCAATTATCTGATACAGAGTCACAGAATTGCATCAAATGGAAACAGATAGTGCCAAATCAAGACCACATGTTTTTAAGAGGATTATGAATTTAAGTGATATGCAGCTAAATGTCGTCTATTTGCAAATAATTGAGGAATTTGAAAAAAATCCTTTTGAAGGTTTTCGTGAGTATAGTAATTGTAAAAACACTTGCCAAGATTTTTCTGAGGTCAGTGTGCAGAAGTCTGAAATTCAGACAGAAATGACTCTGTTCCTGATAATCCTTTCTGAATGGAACTCCTGATTGCCCTTCAATGAGGTCTGATCCTTTCCCCATTGAAGACTGGACATCTGAACCAATGCTTTCAAGCAGTAATTGACCCCATGAGTTTTCAGATAAACCTTTAAGGTTTTGGGTTTTTTTAATAAATCATGTTCAAATGAACCATTCTTTATTTAAAATCTGAAAAATCTCAGAGATGCTTTCTGCTTGCTCTTTTAAAAGTTTTTTAATAGGGCATTTAGGCATTTCACTCCCCATGTCTGCAGAGGCCTGACAAAGGACCTTTATATTTTCCCTTATTTAGATACTGGACAGAGCTCTTCACCTCATGTCTGTCACTGAGGTCTGCATGTGGTTGCTAAGGCTCCCCTGTCACATGGAAGGGTGGAGACAGAGCAGCAGCTTTCTCTGGAAAAGAGACTGATGATCATGCCAAGTCGCAGAGAAGTACTGGCAATGGCTTTCCTGGGGAGAGGTTGAGACACCCTTTTGACGTGAGCCAACACCCATTTTGAGAAGAAAAATGTTTGTCCCACCATCTAACTCTGCAGTGTCTTCTCCAGCAGACACTTCTGTGGGAAAACACCCTCTGCTGTGTCTGGGGCCAGTGGAGATCCTGTGACTTGCTCTGTGGGTCCTCAATCAGCAGTACTTACCCTGCCTGTGCTCATCCTCTCTTTTTCATTTTTGCCCGCACAAAATACTGTGAACAGCCAACTGGCCACAGTTAAACATGAGGATGTGAGTGAAGCAAGATTCCCCTGGCTGCTGTCTTGTTTCCAGAGACTTTCTGGTGGTACTTTGTCTTGTTTGCCTCTGCATCCATCTGGTCATTCTATTGTCTGGCAGTTTGGGGCCAGTACCGAGGCAGCAGGGGTCTAACTGGGCTCCCCTCTCCCCAGGGTGGTGTGGGAGGGTTCACAGGGAGCCTGCTGTCAGTGTGTGCACTGCTGGCTCAGGCAAAATGAGCTCTGCATACACAAACAATATAGTTTTGGCTAGATTCAAGCCCAAAGGAATCACTTGTCTTGTGCCTTTCTCTCATGTGTGTATTTTTAGACTAGCTGCAGTTTGAATACTAGCTTGCATAAATCCCATTCTCTTGATGGTTTGGGTTTTGGTGCTGGGACGGGGTTGTGCAAATCTGTTCATTTGGTTAAACCAGAGTAAGAGCTGAATTCAGACAGGTCTGCTATAGAGACCTGAAACACATACCCAAGATAAAGCAATTCCATCTGTCTCATTGACAGATGCAACCAAATAAATAGTCACTTTCAAAGCTTTTCTGAGGAAGACAATAAAGATTTTTATAACTAAGCCACTAAAATACATTTTAAGAGGGCAAAGGTTGAGAGAGTATTTCCAAATGCACACTGCAAAGTAAGACCTTACAGATTGCCAGAAATTTTTGGAAATCGAGGAGATAGCTGTATCTTCTATTTGGATAACCATGCAGAAAACAAGTGCTGTGAGCTTTGGAAAGTCTGTGGAGCACAAGGATGGGATCAGAAGGCAGAGGTAAGGGAAGGGCACTTTGTGGGCTTTATTGTGTCCCAAGACTGCATCCTATTTCCTACACTAAAGGAACACATCGTGTTGGGTTTTCTCCAACAAGCAGCATATTGTTTAAGTCCTTTTTCAACACAGTATTATCAAGTTTATTTGGGGTTTTTTGTTTTGCTTTTAATTGGGAGCAGCAGCAAAGTTCAGAGTACCATATGCAGATGTTAGAGGGACACGAAAGTACAAGATAAGGTGCTTCCTACCACAGGAAGGCTATTTTAATAGTTGGTTTTTAAGCTGATATTTACGAAGGAAGGAAAGTCAAAGGCAACAATAATTAATGTCATCATTATGGTGCTGATTTTCAGAGAAACATAGCAGGATTAGGAACTCAGTCATTTCAGCTTTGCAGAAGACTTCAACACAAAATCAGGCAGCAATTGAAATGAGCATCAAAAGCTAGGGTTTTTTCTCTAAATTTTATATAAGGAGCCTATACTTTGTTCAAGTATATGGATTGCAGACAGAAAGGAGTGTTAACAAAAGAGAAGGTAAATTTTCAGGCCTCACCATCTTCCCTCATTAATGGTTCTCAGCAAAACATGCTGAGCTTTGTGACTTTTTATTTATCATTAAAACACAATTTTTGTTATTTGCTGAATGGTTAAAATTTTTTTTCCTGATAATTTGGGGAGGTAGCTGTTTATCATATGGAATGATAAACAAAAGCTGCAAAAGTCTTTTCAAATGGGTTAGTTTGCAGCCCTATAGAGCAGTGCTTCATGGGTTTATTTGCATCGTCAGGAGAATCTAAACTAATTTAATTCATGGTAGGGAGCATATGTTAATGACTTCTCTGGGTGGAGGAAGGTAGTGCACACCTCCCTTCTAACTCAGTGGTCCTGATCTGCAAGCAGGCCAATAGATCAAAACCACAGCTATCTCATGGTAAGAACTGAATTTGTGTTCTCCTTAGATGCTTTTGTACCTCACAAAAACCACTGGTATGTTTGCTACCACGTCAGGCTCTCCAGAGTTTGAATTAGGTACCAGTTGGGTGGATCCCTGAACCACCTGAGCTGATGGCATCCCTGCCCCTGGAAGGAGATGGAACTGGAGAATCCCTGAGGTCCCATACAACCCAAGCCATTCTGTGGTTCTGTGATCTCCCTGCCCAGCAGAACAAGGTGCAGCTGGCCAGTGGGAGAGGAAGGGAGGGAGCTCTATTGTGAGCTGAAACAGCATTTTGCTTTCCCAGCTTCCTCACTTGCGGGCTTGTTCTGACTTAACAACTCTGTGGCCTTCAAAGGCTTGAAAAACTGTATAAAGGAACCAAAGAAAAGGTATTTCAAGGAATGAAATTAAGAATTATAAGGATCTTTGAATAACTAGTGTTTTCAAACTGGGTTAAAGCAGACTTAGAGTAATCTGACATGATGTAATCCTAGTGAAGTTGCAGGAAAGCAGAAATTAAGTATTTATTTGGGGTATTACAGTGTCTAGTATAAGATATTGTTAAGTACTGTCAGTAACTCATTATATATTTATTTAAAAAAATAAGAACTTAAAAGAAAAAAGAAATTTGAGATTAGAATGTGGTTGCTGTACATGCATTATACATGCTTCTCCTTCTGTTCCACTAATGGATCCTGACTGCCAGAACAGCGAAACGAACCATTGAAATTAGCGGAACTAAGACCCAGATCTATTAAAAATTTTCATTTGCCTCCAGTGTAGAATTTCAGACAGATCCCTGATTTCTACCAAGCATTTCCAAAGTATCACAGCTGTGCTGTAAAATGAGTTTTCTGTCAAAGGGAACAAACAGAAGTGGTGGTAGAAGCCATTGAAACTTCTGCTTCCTAATGGCCACGCTGCAAAGACACGAAAAGGATGAAGCATCTCTAGTGGGACATCATTAATGCTGGTGGCAAGCTGAGGAGCTGCTGGGGAAAGAAACAGCAGCAGCAGAAAGAGCCTGAGATGAATGAAGCAGGAGTCATCAGCATGGAAATGTCACCTTAATTATACCAAGTTCTGGAAAGAACTAAAGGCAGAAACAAAGCTGAAACCAAGAGGCAGCAAGCCACCCATGTAGGCTTCACTCCCTGATCTCACCAGGGTTTTACTTCAAGTCACTGCTGGAAAATAGGACCTTTTACCTGTCAGTCCTGGTGATCTCTCACTGCTGGAAGAGTGGCTAACCCCAAAATTTTCATATTCTGACCTGAAATCAGAGGTGAAATTGCAGTTGGAAATTTAGTTATGGGTCATCAAACAAACAGAATATGGAATGGAATTTATGGGCCAGAGTAGTTACCCTTGTAACTACTAATTTACCCTTGTAAGGGGAAAATTCTAGTGAAAATCATATTAAAATACAGTGCAGAAGTGTCAACAATCTGGTCTTCAATGCAGAACACTCATCAGGAAACCCTCCAGTATTAAGTTATGCTTCATTTTTAATGCTGCCCAAGCATGCTCTGCTTTTGCCAAAATAATGGTATTCTGAGCCTTTTCTGGGACTTTCCATATGACTGGGGTTTTAAGTTATATTCTTCAATTTTTACTTTTTTTTTTCTTTTTCGGTAATGGGAATCTTTAGTGCCTGGAAAATTTGAGACACTAAAAGAACCTAAAAAAATGTATATGCAGGAGAGGGTTTGGGTTTCTTCTGAATCCTGGTCAGACTCTGGAAAACAGAACCAAACCTCAGAACCAAAAATTCCTTCATGAGTTTTCAACATTTCTGCTAATGCCGAGTTCCAGGATCTGGTTTACATTGGGAAACCTTGACTCCTGGCTCCAAAGGGTTCAATTAGTCAAAATGGTTGGCAGATGGAAAAAATAATTAAGTTCCATCCAGTGTTTTGTACAGTAAAAATAGACTCAAGACACAATGGCCTTACCTTGAACTTTGCAGGCCAGCGTCACATAAAGATAAAGAGGGAGTCAGCTTTTAGGAGCTGGATTATCTACCAGCACACCAACAGTGTGAAGCTGGGCTGCAAGGGCCAGAGGCACCACAACTTGCAGGCTGAGCACGTGGTTATTAGCTCAATGATTATTTTTTAGCCCAGATTGAAGATGCAAAGTCTGGCAATGAGAAATAACTTGACATGGGTATTATGAGATTACCAAAACCTCATGATAGTAGCAATAACAATAATCATCTGTTATTTGAAGAGCTGCTGAAATGCATGGAAATTTTAAAATATTATTCTTAGAAGTCTTTATCCTAAATGCTTTGTCTTTCCTGAAAATTACAGAAAAGTAGTTAGATAGATAAAATTTTCATTTTATGCTTAAATACAGCCTTAGATGCCCAACTTCAAGAACCTGAGATTGAAAATACAATTATGGACCAGAAATATAACCTGTGCCATAATTTGACATTAAAATTATTTTTACTTCAACTATACTATAAGGTAGGTGGGACAAAGAATTAGATCCCACATTATGCACCTGATCATTCTGAATAATGAATATATTCACAAAAAAAGAGGCATACAGGGTAAATTTGCAAATTGGGAAGTTTGGCTTACTGCACAAATGATTTATTACAAAACAAGCTGTAGTGAAAATTTTATGACCAAAGCGATGTTTTGGATAATAAATTATATATTTCAGGCAATAAAAAGTGGACAGATTCCCCACCACTATCAATGATAGTACCTGGCAGTACAGGGCACATGGGCTTTGGGGATTTATCTCTAAGTATAGAACAAAATCTCCAGATGGTGGGAATTACTAGGGCAGATCAGACCTCTAGGTTGCAATATTAATAAAGTTTTCCAGAAAGCCTAAGAGTTCCACGTATCCACACTTGCACATTTACACTTTTACATCCACTCTTGGCTGTCACTCAGGGCTGGATGCAACAGGGAGCTCAACACCTCAACAGGATGGCGAAATGAATTACACAGATCTCTGTGCAAGTCTCATCAAGCTCTGAAAGGTGAGGTAAGTCTGCTTCCTATCGCTCACGTCCTTCCTTCTGTTCCCTGAACTTCTCCCAGGTACGATTGCCGTCTCTTTCCCTCTCTCCCACATCCCTGCTCCGAGGCTGCCCTGCCCCATGGGGCTGCACCCACCATTGCCACCCCACGGTTTTCTGTGGCAGTAGCGTTTTGTTACGTCTTTGAGCAGCACTGCAGATCCAGGGTGAGGACAGGAGTACACGGGGAGGCTCCTGGTGGGATATCATGGAGTGTTTTGGCAGCACTGGAGAGGTTGAGTCGTGACTGGTGCCGTGATGCCAGAGCCTTAAAGAAGTGATGTCTGCGTGTTTGTGATTGATCTGATGGCCTGGGCTCCTCTGAGGGTGCAGCAGATGGCCCCCACCTTTATCTTCATGCAGTGTCTGGTGTTTATTTGTGGTGGTAGCCCGGAAAAACCACTGAATCCATCCCAAATCGTGTGGTGTTTAGAGGGATAAAGATGTTCAGCTAAGCCTGGGAATCATTAGGTGTCTGCCTTGGAGCCAAGCTGTTTGGATGGGGCTCAGTTTCACAGCTGACAGAAGAAGGAGGATCTTTTTCTCCTTCAACTGCTGAGACTCTCAGCAGCAAACTTGCAGAGCCACCTCCCAGTTCTTGGGGATTCATGGAATGGTGGAGTGGGTGGATGTCCTGTTGGGTGAACTCTAAAGCATTTTGGGTGAAGTCTAAAGCCATTTGGTGCATGTGTGTGAATGGGTCTTTAAATTCGGAACCTGCTCTGTATTGTTTTGTGGTTTGGGTCCAAATATTGGACCTAAGAGTCTCCTTGGGAAAATAGTGGTGGATCTTTGTATTTAAAGTAGGATGTGGCAAAGGTGAAGGGTCTCAAGGCAGAGTTTTCCTTTGAGTCATAGCACTACTTCACTCCACCTGAACCTCCAAAGAGCATTCAAAGCCCTGATTTCTCTAATCTCTCAAGGGCCAAGCTTCCTGGGTTCAGCCTGTCCCAAAGCACATGCTTCTGACTTGACACAGCTCTCCTTAGAGGCCAGAAAAAATCAATGTATACTGTTGTGTTAAACCCAGTGAGGATTAGCAGAAGGGATGTGAATATGCTGCAGCAGACCAGTCCTACAAAGCACAGAAACCATTTGGTAGAAAACCTGCCTGATTTTGCTTTGCAGCTTGGACTGATGGCTGAGCCTTCTCTTACCTGGAACCAGGGCTATTTCCTGGGATGCCACTGGCACCACTGGGGTGGTGTGAGGTGTGGTACCCTGCCTGGCGTGGGCAGAGCTGCTGCTGCACAGATCAGAGCAGGCAGCACATCTTGATGTCTGCTGCGACTCATGAGGTGAAGGCTTTGATGTAGGTCCAGGACCTGGCCCTGTGATGCAAGAGGCACTGCAAAACCTGCTTTTCAGGGAGCACATCCGTAGCCATGGGATCTCCAGAAGCAAAATCTTGTCCATCAGGAAGCCTGTAACAGTGATCAATCCTCAGGACTTCCTGAAGAAGACTTCCTTGTCCTAGATTTGACAGAACCTCTGCCTCAGAGAAAGCCCAGGACTGTCTCATGCTCTTACATGAATTATCATAGCAAAGGCTTTAGGTTTTGCTTCCAGCTCAAAAGCTCTTCAGTTCCAACATCAGTGCTCCCATTGAAAATGCTAAAATACCTTTCTGTGTGATGTTCTGCAATTGAGTTCAGTTGTAATACTTCAGAAATATGCTGCAGTGAAAACCTCTAAGTTTTCACTAGCAGAGCAGCTATGCCAGCTGGCTAAGAGAAACTGGTGTGATAATTTTTCTACTTTTTCACGCACTCCCCTGTACCTCAGTATCCTCACTTTCACTTATTTTCCCTAGTCTGGCTCTAGCTCTTCTCTTTGGCAGTGCTCCTATGCCCACGTGCCTGCACGTGCACACACAGGCTCAGGCAGATATTCGTAACCTGACTTCACAGTTCATCCCTCTCCCTTGTTAATTGTAAGAAAAAAGGGAAGGAGGAATGAAAACAAAAGCTTTACATGGAGGAATGAGGCAAAAATAGAAATCCAAGGATATGGTGGTTGCAAGGGATGCCCAGAAATTTCCTTCTGGACTCTCTTTTAATCATCTCTCATTCTTCGCTTCGCTGCTCCTCTTTCAGCTGCTCAGGCCAGGTTTCTTGGTAGACTTTTACTGCCAAATGCTATTATAACTAAACTGCTCTGATCTTTGGCCAGATCTTAGGGAAGAAGTGGGTGTGCTAAAGCATTGGTGAGCCAGTGAGGGAACTCTTTACCAAGGCTGGAATGGCAAACATGACTGTAGAGATGAGAGCTGTGGGAGCAGGGCTGCAGTGCTGCTGTGGGGCCTGGTTTCAGCTGCCACCTGCAGGGAAGAGCAACCCTGGATGTCTAGGATGTACAACCTTTCGAGCTGCAACCACCCAGATGCTAGCACACAACACAGGTAACACGAACATCTTTTAAAGTGCTGGGTACTCAGGCACCGTCTGGGTTTTGCTGACGTGTCCCTGGGCTGTACTGACAAAGTGCAGATCCCTGGCAGGAATAACCAAGGCTGTACTGAAACTATACCCAAGCCATCCAGGAGAGGAATCACCAAGGAGGCAGAAGGGCTCCTGTTGGGCTGTCAAGGCTGAATCTCCCCTCCTCAGGGCTCAGGGTGGGCTGTGCCTGGCCAGCTCTGGGCAAGGACAAAAGTGTGGCTGTAGCATGAGGAAAGGCAGAGCTGGGAGCACAGAGCCTTTATAAGCTCATCCTCTGAAGAAGGGCTGAAACACCATTTAAACATACTAATTTCTTAGCAAGACCTTGCTCCATGTTAATTATTAAAAGGAATGTCTGAGCAGAAGACCAAAAAAAAACTCCAACATGCTCTTCACAAATGCAATGATCTTGCAGGTTCCCAGAGCTTACACCAACTCTGTGCCATACATCTGCAATAAAAGTGTCTCTATTTGCTTAGCAGATGCACTGGAGTCATGTAGAGTTCAAACTTACCATACCCATCAAGATGCAAATCCCAAATTTCATTTAGCATTGTCCCGTTTGCAAGGATGTTACACGCAGGTCAGGATTCTATCTCCCCCCAAGCCCTTTAAATGTGTTTATTCATTTTGTTTATTTTCATTTCCCAGTTTCCACATGTCGCTCAGTCAGATTTTCTGTTAGCAAGACTGAGAGACGAATAACACATGTTACCCCACCACTGACCTTGAAGGGGAACTGAAGAAACCATCTTCCCTAGGGCTGAGATGTAATTCAGACACGAGCTTGCTCTGTAGAGGTCCTTTCCTGAAAAGACACTGCCAACTGCATCGTAAGCCCTGGAAACCTTTCTGCCTGCATCGATAGCAGAGCGCAGAGTACATACCAGGGGGATGTTGAGGATTTAGCCTTCTGTGCCATCCCTCCCTCGGCTCTCATAAGCAAAGCAAACAAATTCTTTGTGTCTTAGAAGAATTGGGTAATTCAGCCAACTTGAGTCGTTTCCTTGCAGGCCTGGCTTTTCACCTGAGGGACTAGGTTTGCTGATCCTGCCCAGGTTAAAATGACTGAAAATCAATGTGGTTTGACAGCTGGGGGAAAAAAATAAATAAATGGATATACGAACTCTTGAGCAACAAAGGCTCTTCAAGTGGATACGAAGTGAGGCACAAAAAGAAACTCTTGTCTCTGATCTTCCTTACAGGCTCTGTTCACTTCTCTCTCCCCTGTCCATCGCTGGCTGAGCTGGGCATGTCAAACAGGAGATGGGTACCTCTGAGTTGCCTGAACCTGATGTTGCAGCCTGGCGTGATGGTGCCCACTGCCCCTCTGCTGAGCTCTTTTTGCCTTTGAAACAGCAAAATGTGTAAGTCCTCATCCATGGAGCCCAGCTCCTGAGGACATCTGAGTGGGGAGGGGGTGTTGGGGGTGGAACTGTGGAATGAAGGTGTTGTGAGAGCCTGTGCAGAATGGGGCAGTAATTCCAAGCTGTTGGTTAGACCCATTTGCATTTATCTCTTGGGCCAGTGGCCCAGAGAAAGGTTTGGAGAAGCAAGTCTAGGCTTAACTCAGAGTCAGTTGTCTTGTCACAGCTCTCACAGGCCAGCTGCCTGCTGAATTTAGACACCTCCATGCCAGAGGCTCCACCTCTGCCCGTCACCCCCCTATAGACAGCAGCTTTCCTGGTCCTGCCACCCAGCATTGACCTCAGGAGTTCATACAACTTCCCCCCTCTCTCCCCCAGTATCTCTTCTTTCCTTGTGGATGTGATCTCTCTGTTTCCTACAGCAATTCAGAATCGAATTACGTCTTCGAAGCATTTGGACAACACTCTGAGGCACATGGTGTGATTCTTGGGGCTGTCCTCTGCGGGGCCAAGAGTTGGACTCAAAGATCTTTGTGGGTCCATTCCAACTTGGGATATTCTCTGATTCTACGATTTTCCCCGAAGGCTGAGCAGTGTGGGAAGGGGCAGTCTGTGTGAGCAGGTGTCAGAGGCTGCCTCATTAGCTTAGTGTCACCCTCCAGTGAAATCTCAGATCAACATGGAATTGCAGTGCAGAGAGGAGATAAATGTTACATTCAGCATGACTTGCCAGTTCTGACACACAGAAACACTAAACACATACCCTGACAAAACCCTAAAGTCACGCCAATTTGAATCCAAAAACCTGCCTGCTCAGTTAGCACTTAGTAACAACTTCGTATCATTTTCCCCATGTAATTAGAATGTCTTTCCTGAGCCAAAAGTGAAATTTTCTTTACAGTAGGCAATTCTTATGTAAAAATGCTTTTCTCTTTAGTTTCTCTCAGTTTAATGTAAGTTTTTTGTTGTGTTTGGAGACATCCATTTTGGGAGCTATGACATTTCCTATCCTGGTATTGTGGTTGTGGGGAAGGAGGAAAGTAAACTGTGTACTTGGATTTCAGCTGGACCCAATATCAGCTCAAGTTCTAGACACAGAAAATGTTTCCACAGGTTTATGAATACTGCCTATGGCTGGTGATGGATATAGGTGAAGTGTCATTAGTGAAGCTTTTAGAACGTTTGTTAATGCCCATGGCAGCCCAGTAATTCCTCCTGTTATGGTATCTGTGTTAAGGAGAGGTGAACCGAGTCACTTGCACATTTTCTTCATATTTTCGTACTCTGGGTTTGGTTTTGACTGCTTTTACTTTTCTCAGCTCACCCATGACTTTCACTCTCCAGAAGTGCTCAGCAGCTCCTGGGAGACCTGGAGCTCTCTGTGGCCATCCCCTTCTCCCAGTTTGGGTTTTAGACATCTACCCCTTGTTCCTTTCCCCCTTCCCTTCTTCCCCAAAAAGCTGCATTTCAGTTTAGTGCCACTTTTTGAAACGTGGGTTCCTGCGATCTCTCAGATGTGCCAATGGGCTCACTGGCATTACAGGTCAGAGTTTCTGCCACCACCCTAAAAATGGACTTATTGGCAAAGGAACAAAGCTCAGAAAATAACATTTTAAACCTGTCAAGTCTGATTTACAGAAATCTTCCATGATCTAGGAAAGAAACAAGCAATGATTGCGTTCTACTCCACCCTAATTTTATTTATAAAAAATGCTAGTATAGTTTTCCAGTTGACATCCCTGTAAAGGAAATAAGTAGAGTTGGAGTAAATCTTCCAAATAAACATGTTTCTCAGACATAAACATGATAAATCTTTTCTTTTGAGAAAGATATAAAGAATGGTTAACTTAAAATATGCATATAATAACATATTACCCAGAGCTTCTCATGTTTAAAAAGATTCCATATGCTGGGAAAACCCATAAAATAAAACCCAAGAAATGCTGCATCCTCTTTCTATTAATTTGAAACAGTCACTTAATGTGAAAAAGGAAAAGATAGAAAAAATAAAGAAAACTGGTAGAACAGAATTATTTTATTTTTTCTTAGAAAATCCCAAACAAATCAGTAACTCCAGCATTCCAATCTCTTCATCCTGTTTTTAGTGGTGTATTAATATGTAAACTCAATACTTCTGTTGAAAAATAGCTTTGGGTAAGGAAAAACTGGTAGCAAATTCCAGGGTGGCCTTACTAGCATTTTTGATTGAAGAAACTTGGAAAAATGTTGTTGTTTTAGGATGATGATAAGTGCTGCCATCTCTTGTGGTTTACCCAGGATTGTCCCAAGTTTGACTGTTGTCTCTGGTTTGGTTTAAAACCTAAAAAGGGTCCAGTAACCATGGCTCCCTCTCTTCCCCATTCTTGCCCCATATTTAATGAGTAATTGATTTTAAAATAGTCCCACCGAAGAAGCTTTCTGTTAAAAGTACCATGGATGAAAAAGTCTACTTTTCCTATTTATTTCTTGGGTTTTTTTAAGAGGAGTATCTCCAAAAAGGTGTATTCCATACTTCTGGGTTGCAGGGCTGGGATGGTGGGAGCTGGGGAATAGACTGGACCTAGGAGGACTTGCACCCTGGGCTGATTATGCTTTTGACTTGGTTTATGAATATGAGAAAATAATTTGTATTTCAGTTGATTTCACTTGTGATTCCCCCTATTTTGTCAGGTATTTTCACATGGAGAACGTTTGATGTACAGATGCAGGTAACTCCCTGGCAGGGGCACCCTAAACTGATCCTCCAAGGAACAGAGCAGAGTCCAAGACTTTCAAGACCTTTCAAGACACCAGCAGGGGGATGTTGACTGTCCTGTTTTATATCACAGCCCTGTGGTCAGAGCCCTTCCTTGCAGACCTGTTTTCAACTGTCTGCTTTCAGTTTGGGTTATTTCCAGTTCTCGTACATCACTGTCCTGGGAACCTCTTGATCTCGATCAGTTGTGGCTGCCCCATCCCTGGAAGGGTTCGAAGCCAGATTGGATGGGGCCCTGAGCAACCTGGGCCAGTGGAAGGTGTCCCTGCCCATGGCATTGAATGGGCTCTTAAGGTCTCTTCCAACCCAAACAGTTCTGTGATTCCATGCTATTTGGGCTTTTGGCTTCGCAAGGGGTGGAGGCTCCCAGCCAGCTTCAAATTCAAAACTCCTCATGCCCCAGAGAGGCCACAAACCTGAACAGAGCTAGGGACAGGCCAGGCAGGGAGCGTGGAGCTGCACACACCCACACCCTGTGCTGAGCACCTGCAATTACACACGGGGTTTAACCATTCCAATGTCAGCCAGACAGTGCTTTCCCAATGAGGGCACCCCAATTCCTTACCTGTGCCTGCTGAGGGCTCACCTGTGGCTGTGGTGGAGGGGTTAAAGTGAGCTGAGCCAGGCTCCAGCTGCGTGCACGGGCAGTGTGGGGCCTGGGCTGGGCCAGCTCTGAGTTCAGCTATCCTCCCCAGTCGGCTAGAAAAGGGCTGTGTCTCCTGCACTGGGATCAGCACTGGGGGGAGGTAGGTTTTTATTGCAGGGAAGGAGGTGGAAAAAAACTGTGTTTGACTGATTCCTTGCTGAGCAGTGTCTGGGGAGGGTCTGGGCTGTGCAAAGCTGTCCTGAGAGGAGCTCTCTTGGCAGAGGGGTTAAGAGAAGCCTGACCCGCTGACTGCTTCACTTAACATTCAGGCTGGGGAGATGCTTGTTTAGCCCAAAAGCTTGGGTGAGGCAGTCAGCTGGAGTTCAAGATCCAGGGACTTAATGTCCCATGACTGAGTGTAGCTTGTTTGACCTGTAGTGCAGATCTTGAGAAGAGGGAGCAGGAGTGTTTTTATGGTATGTGCTGAGCCTGCTCTCCCTGACTCAAACACCTCCTGGAAAATGAATAATTGAACATACATGTGACTATGTATAGACCCTTCTTCAAACAGAACCTGAAATGGGGCGGAATATCTTCCAGCTCCATAGACTTTTTCTCCTGCTAACCGCACAGGACTGGCCATAAAATCTATGGGGACATGGCTCTAAAGGAGGGAGCAGGCTTTTCAGCCCACGCTTTTCAGTCTGAGCAGTGGCCTTCCACTTTGAATTCTTTAAGCTAAGCGGTGTGCTGAGTTTCTGCCTTCAAACTGAGCTGGAGGAGAAGGAAAAAACAGATTAATTCTGATTGGGTTTTTTTAAAATATTATTTGCCAAGCCACACTGCTCCCTGCTAAAATCAAGCAATGTTACTATTGGCACAGTGGGTTTAAACTCACTACTGGGTTTTGCATGTTTTAGTAAAGGATGAAACTGATTGAATGAGATTGTCTATTAGTTGCAGTAGATCAGCAGTTTCTTCTTTGTAGTGATGCAGCTGACTGTTTGCTGAATAATACAGTGAGAATATACTCAGCGTGCAAACCCTGTAAACTCTCTGAAGAAAAAGCCATGTCCTTTTTTTTTCCAATTGCTTCCAAGCCAGTAGCTGCTTCTAATATTCCTGTATCCAGTGTGAGCCCAGAGCTGTTCAAAACACACATCCACTATTTGTCAAGAGCCGTAATTGTTAGGAGAAAAGGATGTTGAGGAGAGCAGAGTGGAAACAATATAGGAGGTCTGATTGTGGAACTCCCTGGGCTGCGTTTTGGGACAGCTTGGTTCAGTTCCTGGCTCTGCTACCTCCTTCTCCTGTGACCTTGGAAAAGTCTCTCAGTCTGCTCAGTCTCAGTTCCACACAGGTGTAAAAAGAGGCAAAAAGGGGCATAATTTTATCTGCACTATATACCAAATAAATGCCTACACTATGTATTAAATACATGCCTGTATTAAGTGGTAAAGCAAGAACCAATTCTGCAAAGATTTGTGTGATGCCCAGAACATGTGGTCCTGATTTCACAGTGCAGCACTGGCAGTGCAAACCCCAGATTAATTCTGTCTTTTTAATTCTTGACAATGTTTGTTATCTGAATGCTGAGTTTAAGTAGATGCTTATTTTTAGCCTGAACATTAGTGGGCGAGGGAATGAAAGGGGAGGATCTCCCACACCAAGCATTTTTTTTTTCAATATAAATACATATCACATAATATTACTTACAAATAAAGGGTTCTTACCACTCATAAGGTGTTATGGTAATCCTTCACGGAGTCCTTTTAATGAATAAACCAGGGATGCTTCATAAGTCGTTTATTAAGGGTTAATGATGTATCTTCTCTCTTTGGCATCATTCCCAGCCTAAATCAAGCCTGCTTCATCTCATATGGATATGAAAGACAAACTGTACAGATTGAAAACATCTGTATACTGAGTGAATGAACCACATGGCAGCAGTGTCATGCAGAGATTTACTTAAAACTGTCCCCTTTTGTTTGACTTTAGAGGAACAGCACAAATAAATACAGTAGGTTCTGTTTAAACAAAGAGGACTCTGATCAATAGAGGTTTGTATAGCTTACGACCTTCAACTATAAACAAAAAATTGGGGTAAACCCCACAAGTCTCAGGTCAATTGCCATCTTATTTACTTTATTACGCCACTAATGTTCTAATCTCTCTTGCATATAAAATGCTTTATACAAGCCATCTTGCTTTGCTTCTCCATTTTCACCAGAGAGAAAAGGGGAAGTTGTGTTTGATTCAGAGCAACCTGTGAGTGTGGGTATAAGTGTGCTGTGAATTTAGAGTACTGTGAACTTACAGCAGAGAACACAGACAAACCAGTTCAGGCCAATTTCACATTCCAGTAAATTTTGGTTCAGGTTTCTAATAGATTTTGGTACTTTTTGAGAGGGTTCAGGCATTCACAAAGAAGAGTAAAATGGTTTGTGCCTCGCCATAGCCAGACAAGAAACACGACAGGGGCAGTGCCATATAGAAAATAGTTGATCTGTTCTTGGCTGTGAACAGTGGTTATCCCTTGGAAACACTTGAAAACATTTGCAAGTATCTGATAGGGACTGACCCTAGCTGCAAGTCTTTATTATTATTATTTTTGTTACTGTCTCCCAGCAAGATTAAGTAATTTCAAATACTGAGGGGATAACACTCCTGCATGACTTCTGCCCTCAAATCTCCAAATAGCTAACTTGAATTGTAATTACTTTTTTTCTGGTACATTTTCTCATTTTCTAGAGGGGAAAGACTATTATCTTAATCTGTTTCTGTTCATTTTTGTCTTCCCTGGATAACTTTTAATCCTTTTGGTCAATTTTAACAGAAGACAAAAAAGTAGAAAAATGTGCCTATACTGGTTTGTGAATATAGGCAGCAATGTAGAGGAGAAATATTCCAGTCATGCTTTTCCCAATGTTTGAATCTGCAGCAGCAGCCTTCATGAGGCATTAGAAGAGCCAGTCAAGACACACAAAGCCAGGAGCACCCAGATTTATTAGCCTTGCTGCCCAGTTATTCAGATTTTTTTCTTTGCTGAGGACATTCCTGTTCCCATTGACCCCAATGTTTTCAACTTCAGTGTTATCTGTGCTAATCTAGGAAATACTTCACTGCTGCTTCAAGTGCATTTTCCTGAGGAATTCAAACACTTTGTGGGATAATGGAGGGGTAAGTCCCACTGGGCACATGTCTTTCCTCAGAGATTTGAGAGATCTGGAGAAATATTTCTGGATGTTGTCTGGTTTTGAATTTATACTGGGGATTTTTGGTTAAAATGCAAAGAGCAGCCAGGCACTGCTTGCCTACCTATCCTCTAGCTCCACTCCTAGCCAGGTGAGTTTTGTTGCGTGGAGCCGCGTCTCAGCTGCACACCTCAGCTGCCAGAAAACCTTACAGACGTCTCTGTTTTGCAACTGAGCAGTTGTGCGCTTGTCGTGGCTCCAGCATTTCTTCACAGCCCTCACTTAGGCCCAGAAACTAGAGCTGCAAGTCCCAGCCTCAGCAGGAATGTCTCCCCCATCATTAAATAATTGCGTTAGCCCTGCAATCCGGAGCCCAGCAGCCGGAGACACTACCTCATAGCTGGTGGGTCGCTGGCAGCAGGCTTGACAAAACCCTTCGGGGATGGCTACTGGAGGCTCTTTCCTGGCAGGTCCCAGCTTGGTTTGTTGGGTCAGTGGGAAGACAGACAGGGCTCGCCACGCCAGGCCCGTGCCAAGCCACGCTGGCCAAGATTGGCTGTGTTTTGGCTGTGCCTTCCAGCGCAGAGTTAGGCACACTGGAGAAGGGGCTGTGGTCCTTCGTTGAATAAAGGGAGGAAATTTAGGTGTCAGAGTCCTTGGGAGACGCTGTTTTGCTGCCCTCTAGGCAAAGATTAAAGTTTAAAATGTGGAAACTACGGAAAATGCTGTCCTGAGCACACCAAAGCAAAGCAAAGGGTTGGGAAGGTTGAAAGGCTTTTTGTGGGACTTCATTAAGGTGTGAGTATAAAATCTGTAAAAAGATCTCTGGGCTCAGATAAGGAAGATCCAGTGGCGTACAATAAAGAATTATCAGGAAAGGCATCATAATTACAAAGTTCTTTTATATTAAAATGATGTCATGTAATAGGTTGAAGAACAAGAAATAAATAAGCTGTGCAGATCTCCTTTATCTAAATAATTGTTTTCTTATGTGTTAGGCTGAAAACTTCCCATATAATTCCAGTCCTTTAATGGTAAAAATGTATTCAATAAAGACTATGAAACTATTTTAACATTTCAGTAGTGTGCCTCATCTAGAGAATCCCAGAGTGCATCACTGAAATGCAAATTTGAGGGAACCATGGAAAAAGAGAACAGGATATGGAATGAGGGCTTAATGGGGAGTGTGTCACCACAGGGCTCTATGGTGGATATATAACCTCGTTTTAAAGTGTAAGAACTATTGTATGGAGATTTAGATATTTTTAAACTAAAATATATAATTGTAGGACTTAGAGTGTTGCATATTCTCTTACAGAACTGTTCCTTGAGGATAAATCTTCATTTCTCTCATGTGAAGAACTATGCTGAGGTCTGCCTGTGGAAAATTACTTTCTAGGAGCAAGAATCACAAAGGACCTTTGCTTCCAGGCTTTTGTCTTAGAGGTCCACAGCATAATGAGCAAAATGGAATGAAGGGCATTAACCTTTGGAAGATGAAAGGTAATCAGGACTGAACCAGTGCTCCCCGTGGTTAGACCACAGGCTCTCATGAAAGCTTTATGATTGTTCTGTTTGTGTACCTCAACAGTTCCTAGGGAGACATTTCCATATGTCATGTGTTATTGGATAATATATATATATATAATAGTTGATCCTGAAGTGTTAAAGTCTCATCTCTTAAACCAAAACCGGTACAGTGACCTTAAGAACAATTGGCTCTTGACTGCTACCCACACGATGCAGAAAATTTTAAGGAGGTGGAAAATGAGCTCAAGTTTCTAGTTTCTATTATTTTTGAATCAACACATTATTCTGCTGTGAATGTTTGCTTCTCTTTTGTCTTTGTAGGCGAAAGATCAAATTATTTTCTCAGCTTGTCAGGATAGAAGGGATGCTTTGGAGGTAATTTGGAGAATACTACCAGGCAATAACCTTTTCAACAGGGCTTCAGTGGGTTTTGTGCTAGTCTAGGGCACTGAGGCAGCTTTGCTGTGAGCTGCAGGAGAGCTGTGAGCTGTGACCTTCCCCTGTTTGCTCAGTGGGGGCATGTCTCCCTGCTGCTGTTGGATCTTTTTATCTGCTTATGCCACTGGTGACCATGACCCCGTTTTTCTCATCTGGGCTCGGCACTGACCTGCTCAACTCTGAGCTGCATTAGGTCTCGTTTGACTCACTGTATTTCCTTGGCTGCCAGGGCTGGGATTCCCTTTCATTCAGCAGTGCTTACCTCAGGCCACAGCCGGTGAGCAGCTGTCCTCTCTCTCCTCCTGTTATCTGCACAAGAGCCATCTACGTCAGTTGTAGTATTTGTAAGTTTTTCAGAGCTTTCAGTTTGTGCAGAATCCTGGAATGTACTTACCATTCCCCACATTTTTCTCAAAATAGCACATTAAAAGTTGCTCTTTGTAGATATCTGCTATATCATGAATGGATTTATGTGTACTTAAATTTGATTTGTCCTGTGGCTTAATCACATTGTTTCACGGGGTAGTATGGGTGTTTGACTGTGGTCTGGTGAACCAGAAATGTACTGTGAGAGGAGGAACAGGCTGGTTTTCACTGAAGAGAGGATGGGTGTTTAATGAATGCACATTAGTAAAAGGATTTGCATAGCCAGAATGAGATTAACCTGCACTTCTGGAATGTCTGGGATGATGTAGGTGGCTCCTCGGGGGAGAATATGGGATACACCTCTGAGATGCTGGAATGAAATCCAGAAGTTCCTCTCAACCTAAGTTTTCCTAAGAACTGGATTTTGGAGTTAATTCCCCACAGAAATGTTGGGTTAAGCAGAGAAAGAAAAGCATTCAGGGAGAGCTGCTGGAAATGCAGAAGAGTAAAGAGGCACCCAGTCTGCTCACAGCTCCACAGTCTGCAGTCAAAACATGTCTCCTCAAGCAAAAAAGCCTGTGTTTTAATAGATGTGCTACCAGCAAACAAGCAGTTTCATGAGCCCAAACTCCCTGCCACAGCCACAGCTTTTAATAAGGAGCATCTCTGTACAGATACACAGGAGGCTTCCTGGGGGCACAGGTGTTGGGACTGAACCCTGAGAGGCTGAATTCTCTCCATCTGCAGAGGCTGACAGTCCCCAAACACACAGAGACAGCTCTATGGCTTCTTGAGAGACCTTTAGACCTCTCCTCAAGCCCTTGTTATGCTGGGGTCTACATCAGCATTTGGGATATTTTCATCAGCACCAGATTTAAGGTGTGAGAGGACTTCCTCCCCTGTGCTTACACCAGACTCTCATGGGCTGGTTTCATTGCTAATGATCCCAGAATAGCAAGGCTTTGACTGCTGGGAAGGATGAGTTTAAGGAAAGAAAAAAATGTAAAAAAAGGAACAGAAAATTTGGTATCTCTCAGGAATGGTGGAGGCCTTGCTGCTGGCAGGAAAAGGCAATGGCATACAGTGTTTGCTTTTTTGGCTCTTCTAGTTGGTTTAAAATTTCATCAAGGGGTTATTGCAATGATGAGACAGTTCAGTCCAAATTGCTTTTACTCTGACAAAGAACTGTTTATCTCTTTGGAAGAGGAGGACTCATCAGTGCTGGAAAGATTTCATATACCTGGTCTCAGGATCTCTTTCCCCATAGCTGCTGGAACATGAAACCTTCCAGCTGCCTCTCACCACACTTCGCTCGGAGAAGAGAAAATATTACGAATGAACATTTCTAAATCCCTCATTCAGTGTACTGAGGGCCAGAGCCTGAAGTAAGACTCCTGATAAATATGGGGATCCAAATCTGGCCCTCTGAGAGCTATCATCCATTACACACGAGCAAAGGAGCGGCCTGATGTTGAGATCTGACTGCTCATTGCAAAGCTTATTTTGTTACATCAGCAGGCCACAAGGTTCAATAAACTACGTGGCCTTTATCCGTTCCATATGTACTGGCTGCCTCCTGTAGTTTCTATGTATTTACCCTGTGCATGAGCTTTAAGGGAATCTGATGCCTTTAGACAGTAGAAATGCAGATAATTCTCCCGTTTGTAAAACCCCACTTAAATTTGATTCTGCATCAAAAAATAATGCCGGTAATTGCGATTTTTGTTTTTTGAGATGCAGGCTTCCAGAGGGGCTTGTGACTCAGAGGATTTTATAGGCATTGAAATTTGATGGATTAATTGTTAATAAAAGTTAGATTGGGTAAGTGAATACAAACATCATACAGAGTTTAATGTTTACATTGGCTCTCGATCATTTTTAAAGGGCATTTTTGGACTGAGATGCCTGACAGAATTTTTGAGTTTTATACCTAGAAAGTTACTTAGCTGGAGAACAAATCCCTGCTGATAACATCCAGAATTTACTTCTGTTTTTTTGTTGTTTTGTTGGGTTTTTTTTGTTCTGGTTTGGTTTGGTTTGGTTTGGGTTTTGTTTTTTGGTTTTTTTTTTTGCATCGTGTTATCACTATCTCCTATCAGGATCTCACTGTACAATAGTGACCTCTGATGTAAAGGAATCAGGAGTGCCACTTGCAAGCCCGACCATACAGCCTTGCTGAGCAATTATCAGCCTATTCAGCAGCAGCTTAGAACGGAAGGGATGTGTGTGCACACCCACACGTACACACACAGACAACTGGAAAGCTGGTGATAAAATAAAATTGAGGACCACAACACTGAAGGATCTGGAGCTGTTAATTTTTATAGCCGATACAGATACTAATATTTTATGAGGGTTAGAACTATCAGTATAAAAAAATAATATCTAGCCTTACCCTTTTTGTTTTAATACAAAGATAAAACTATCACTGGAATAAAGAAGCATTATGGTTAATAGACCTCCTCTTTATGGACAGACCTATCTTCCTGTTTCCTTTTGTCAATATTTATAAAAGCAGGAGGATATTTGTGCCTAATCCTATCCAAAATCCATGGGTTGGTTTCTTTAAATAAGCATGTTCTCTGCTCACTATTATCTCAAGGCACATTTCAGCTAAATGGCAGAGCTGGAGGGATCCTAGCCAGCTTTTATGTGTTGTAGTTTGTGAAATTGCTCCCTTTCCATCAGTGCAAACTCTGAAGTGGCACTGGGAAATTGGATAAGAGACATTCCCCTGCAGAATTTACATGACAGCAAACATCTAAACTCCTCAAATGTGCTGTGTCCTTGCTCCAGGGACACACCAGGGTGTCTCCTTTGAGTGGTCTCCATCATATTCCAGAGGGTCACAGCTACCCCAGAGGGAGCACTGCTAGGCCTGTTAGGTGTCTTTGCAGAAGCTACAAGATAGTCCTGGAGATCAGGGCAATGAGTTGCAACAGGATGGAAAAGAAACTGGGGAGAATGCTGGTCCCAAGTTGAGTGAGAAATCTATGCCCATGACCCTTTAGTATAAATAATATTGCTCCTTAGGAGTAATAACACAAATATTTATTTATGATGCTAAAGACATTATACTTTGATGAAATGTGGTATTATATTGGGTGCAGTTTAAGAAATATGTTGATATACTGAGAGTCTCTCCTGGCTCTACACGTTAAGTGCAGAGCATAATTTTATGTGTAGAACAAGAGCAATTTGAGAGGCAGGATGCAGAACTGGTATTCAGTGGTGATCCACACCACCTCAGACTTCCTCTGTGACTTTATTTGCCCCTTGTGACTCTTTGACAGCCTTCATAAATATGAAAAAACTTCTTTTCTGTGCTCCACAGGAAAGTTATACTTCAAGGCACAACAATTTGAAAAGTTTTCAAGTATTCATGTGGTGGTGGTCATGCAAACGTATGGTTCAGATTCCTGGAAAATGCTACTTGTTCTGAATTGGTTGCAGTAATCTTTACATAAAACCCACCATAAGCAGGAGGACACAGAACAATCTAAGCTCTAAACTGTCCTCATGAGAGCTTATTCTTTATATTTTCTTATGGGATTTTATCAAAACTGCTAAAAGCCTGAGAAAAGAAAAAAAAAAATGTATTAAGAATCAGTTGGTGGCTTTTAAAACCTTCAATGGATTAATCTCTGTTTTCCAGCTTCTGAAAAAGGAAAAACAGATTTTTCCAGAGTCTTTGCAAGCCCAGCACAAACATTTTGGGAAAACACATATGTTTAGGAAGTACTTGGATGATCTGTAAAGTTGACTGACTCCTTCAATATATTGAAAGAAAGATGTGCATGCTTTGTAATCTGAGCCCTGGCTGGGCATCAAGCCTCCCGTAAGGCATTCTGTCCTAGCAGCAGCCAGGAGACCTGATACCAATAACGCTCCAAGAATCCAAGGTGCTCGTTAATATTCAGCTCTAATGAATGCAGCATGTGTTTTGGAATAAACTGCATGCTTGAATGAGGACCTCTCATTCAAGAAGGTGAGGTGCATAGTGGAGTGATTAGACTTGGCAGAAAGCAGTTGTTCTGTGGGAATGACACCAGGCAGGTAATTGTCGATGCTCCGCACGCGGCTCCTGCGGCGTCACTCGCAGAGGCTGAGCTGCTTGGATGTCCCAGACGACACTGCACTGGTAAATCCCAAGGGAGTGCCATCACTGAGAAGTCCCTGCAGGTTGGCACAAATATCTGCTTTGTGTTAGAGCATGGTTGTTTCAGGCTTGATACACGTTTGGCCCTTTTCTCTCTGGTTTGTTAAAATTCTACTCGTTTCCAGTAAACTGAAAATGGTTCAGGGTTTTGGAGACCATTTCTTAGAGCTTTGGAGGGGAATGACCATCAGCTACACCAGGTCAGCCCAGTAACCCCCAGTGGCAATGCAAAACTTTGAATTTCTTACAGCAGGCAGCCGGAGAGGAATAGAACTTAAACATTTATCCTTGAGAGACGTAAAATTCTACCAATATCAAAAGAGATCTTCAGTCTTCAAAGCAAGCAAGATCTGTTCCCCAGTAATCACTTAGGCCCAGCCTTTTCCCAGTGGTGAACGTGCAAGGGAGGTGTTTCCATCCTGATATGTGCCAGTTTTGGGCCAAAATGTCTTCAATTGCTTAATGGGATAGTTGGGTGGAGGCCGTCATTTCCATACAGTTGAAGAGAGGAGATGATCTTCATACAAGGAAGTGAGATGTTCTAACACTCTTATCTTGCCTTACATAACTCCAGATGTTAATCATCAAAAAAAAAAAAAAAAAAATCCAACCCTTTTTAATATCAGGGAGTGAAATGATAAGGCTTGACTTAATTTTTCAATTTTCCTTTGATAAACCTTAACTTTGAGATGCCACAGGAGGTGGATTCACTAGACTTGTTGGTAAACTTGAAATGCAATTACATCAGCCTAAGCCTATATACTCATCTTTTCTCCTCCTAAAGCACTTTTGCATTAAATTTAGAGTGGAAATTCTTAAAGAATTAATTAGAAGAAAGTATTTGGTGCTCTATTTTGGAGGAAGAAGGTAATGTTTTTAAGAAATAGCAGTCTGGAAGAATAATCAAAATATATTCATAGCATTTAGCAACAGTTTAATGAGTTTTCAGCTTTTCCATTTCCTGTCAACCAACTTTATCAGCCACCAATCCTCCTAGAAAGTGATTTGAAGTGGTTATTTGCTTTGGTGCTACGAAGAGTAGAGCAAATGCTTCTGAAATCACTGTGGAGGGGATTTTCAAAGTGAAACCTCTTTTTTTTTTTTTTTTTTTAGTATGACTGCATATCCCTATAAAGTTGCTTATGGTTCTACTTTCCACACCCTATAAATAATAATAGTTATGAATGAAAATAACAAAAGCTTCCCCCTCAGAAGACCAATTTGCTTCAATTTTCTTTTCACTGCATTATTCAGTTTATTTAATCTTTACACTATCTCTGACTAGCCTCTGGATTTCAGACACATGTACGCAGATAATTAGCATGGGTGCAGATATTGCACAAGATGGTCAGGCTTATCAGATACAGGCATGTCTAATCTGTCAGCAATTTACGGCTTCTTTTTAAATTTCCACTTTCTAATAACAGTAGAAATTTTTCAGGGGATGTGCTCCTGGTCTCCCCTCTGCAACTGGGGCAAGAAAATCTCAAAAGATGGGACCTAACTGCAGAATGAGCACTAAGTAAAGGCTCCGATCTGCGTGCCACACCTCTGCCCTCCCTCGTATACAATGAAAAGCCCGTCGAGGTTATTGTAAATCACAATGTCTCAGTCCAGAGAAAACATATTTTGCACCTCATCTGGTCTAAATATTGAGTTTACGAGTGAATGTTGCTTTGCATTATGTGTTATAGATGCTTTATGTTTATTTAAGAACTCAGTTTGCAGGAATGTTTTCCAGACATGCGGTTTACCGCAATAGACAGTTGTTGATATTCTGATCCCAAGAGCATTAGAATATGTTTAGAAATTGCGACACTTTTAAAACCAGATGTTCTACATAAGCTACACAAAAAATGGGGGTGGGGGAACAAATAGAACTGTCATTTGGCATGGAAACAGCCTGTGTTAAAGCTAGGGCAAACACATACCAAGTGAAATAAACGTGGTGAACTGCCCTCAACCCTTTCCTCCTTTTGTAAGTAACAATTTTAACAAAAGATGGAAAATCCCATCTCCCAGATGGGGTGGGAAGAGGAAAGGAAGGCTTTCAGATCCAGGTTTGCACCTGAAGGCATCTGCTGCATCTTGTTCCTGGGATGGATCAAACCAGAATGACAGAGCTAGGCAACTTCAGGAGAGGAAAGAATGCAAATCTGGATTCAACACCCATCCCAGAAATTCATTTTCTGTGTGTTTCTAAAAGTAAACGATCTTCACTGAGGAAACAAATATTTGCCCTGTGTGGTGGATTGCCACAGAAAGGCTTCTCCAGCAGTCAGAGGGTGGTAACAGATTCTGCCCTGTCCTCCAGTACAATTTGACAGAGATACTTGTGTAAACAGGTGGGAGATCATCCTGCACCAGGCACTGCCTCAGGGACTGAACTACCTCCACTAGCTCTGCCCTGGGTCTCTGGTGGGAAAGCATGGTTGGGCAGCTGAACAATCTGGACTCATAGCCATCATCAGCTGATGATAAACTGCCTCTTTCCATTCAATCTGTTGCTGTTTTCCCTTCCGATTTTGAACTCTTGTTTATTATAAAGCAGAAAGCAAAAGAGTTTCACATACACCAACCTTAAAGACATTGTCTTGAGTCATATTGCTCAGAACTATTTTTCCCCTCCAGCACAAGTTAACATGCATTAGGGTAATCAGTGATAACACACTGTAAAATAGGACCTAAAATAAAAATAAGACTAAATGACAGCCAAAAAGAAAAGATAATTGAGTAATTTCTGCTTTTCTTTAAAACAGAATCCCTCAGGGATGGAAATGTTACCAGCAAGTCTGAAGGAATTTGCACAAAACATGTTGGTTTAGGTAAATAAAGCAACACATGTTTGCCCAATGGTTGAAAATGTTATAATTGTAGTATAAAAGTAATGCAATGTCTGACAAACCCCCTTGTTCAAAAGTGGTTAAAGGAATACTGTGAAGAAAAGTGATGGGCAAACAAAGTTTTGCCATTAGATTTTCCTAGATCATTGAGAATCAGAGCTGTTTGGGCTTTCCTGTGTCTCTTCCAAGCAGTAGCAAAGCTACTCTGGACATGGATGCAGCACTTTAGCAGTTTGCTGTGCTGCATAGGAAAAAGATCATTTATGAATCTGTGGTTCATGGGAAGACAATTTACCTACGTTAGTAAAAGGACCAAACTGCCTTCCCAGCTGAGTCACTCTGCCTTCCTTCATGGAACAGAGGGCTCCTGCTGCCTTCAGTGGATGTTGGACCAGTTTGTTAGTCCAGCTTCAAAGAATTAATGCAGTAGTAGGATCTGCCCACTGATTCATTCTGCTCCTCATGAGTACCTGAAAAGCCAGCTCTGAAACTCTTCCTAGGCCTGCCTCACCAAAGACAATTTACGGCGGAAGTTCATGTACATATTTATTTTGTTGCTAAAGAGTTTGCTGGCATACTTCAAAGTGTGGGCTATTACCTGTTCAGGTTTATTGCCTGCTCAAGTGAATTATTGCCTACCTGAACAGGCCTGCTGAGCAATAGTTCAAATTAAAACGTGTCATTTATCATGTTCACACCAATCCAAAATGACCACAAAACCCAAGGTGTAATTATTGCCAGGTTTTGTCTGCAGAGCTATCATAGCAAGCTCTCAGCCAGTGGGGAATACTGGTTCCTCTCTTCGAAGGAAATCTGCTTCCTTATTCATAATGAACAAGTATGACCTATCATTAACAGCAATATTGTTTCAAATGCTGATATGCACCACGGAAACCAGCTTTGAAATATGGGGGAAGAATGTGACATGGATTCCATCCAAGATTAGTTTTTCAGCAAAGTGCAATTTTAGACCCAACTCTTTTCATTAAAATTTATTCTAAAAGCAAGTCCTGTACTTATCAACAACACTTATCTGTATCCAGAAAGGAGGTTGTCACATAGCCTGGAATGGTGGTGCTATTTATTATTGTTATTACTATTATTGTTCACCACATTTCATTTAAAAAAATGACAGCAGGATCTCAGTACCAGCGTGGGCTGTGGATGCTTCAATTTGCCTACAGCTGTAGTGAGCCAAGCCTGTACCTCCACATTCTGCTCCATCCTCTTCCCTCCTTGTTGCTTGCTGTGTCATCTTTTCACATTCTTTTATATATTCCAGGATTTTTGTTCCATTTTAACCTAAGACTTGTAGAACTGCAGCTTCCTATGGTTTGTGTATGACAGCAGAGACCAATAATATATATATATAGTCTGGGGCCTTTGAGATTTTTTCTGGGTAATATAAAGCTCCTAAAATAGAGAAAAATAACACTTTTTGTCTATGTCTTTACTGAAGCATGGTAAATGTATACCCTAACATTTGCTTTTGTTTTCTTTTATCATTGTAGGATGTGAAACAACAGGGAATAATCAGACAAGACCAAAATGGAAAGCAAAAATCAGATGTACATGCTTTAATGAAAGCATGCTGTAATAGGTATGCTTTTTTGTTTGTGCAAGCTTGTAGGTGTAAATACAGGAGGGGGAATAAACCCCCAAAAATGACTTTAGGCTGATGAGAAAACTCTGGGATGCAATTGCTTGTACACTGAGATTGAAGGTGGACCAGGACTGCAACATCTGTTCAGGCTGGCCACAATTCATATGCAGACTTGGCTCTGAGCATCCTGACTCCTGCCTCACTTCTCCATGAACCATTCCAGGTCTCTGCAACTAAACACTTCCCAAATTATGGACTTTGCATCCCAATCTGAATTTTGCAACTCAAGCCTACCTGTGGTTATACAGTCAGACAGAAAAGCCAATAGCCAAGGGCAACGCCTAGTCACTGGCTTTGATCTAGAAATGGTTATTATCCAGCTATCTCCATTACAAAACATCCAGTTTGCTAAACCTGGGTTATCTACAGATTTGGCTTCATTTGATAGGCAAGAGCAGGTCTAGCATGGCAGAGCTTCATATGCCCCAACGATGCATCTTTCACAAAACTGATAAATGATAAACCTTGCAAAACCCATGAGTAGGAAATGACGTTTCTGTTCACCTCCCAGCTCTGACTCTACAGTTGATCCTAAACAGCATCACTGGCAGCCCTTGCAGATGAGATGGAAAAGGGAGCAAATTATTGCTTCACCCTAAAGAGCTGAGAGTCTCCAGTGGGCAGTGAGAGGGAACGTGCTGCTGATGACAGCTACAGCACTGTGGTTATGCAGAGGAGTTCAGTTCTCAAGATATGAGATTATGCAGATTTTTTTTGAGGGTAAATGACTTATTTTCAAATAATTTCTTTGAATTTCTTTTCTTCCTGGAAGCATAGTAGGAAGGTACTTAGAAAGGAAGTCACTTTGAATTCTCTTCACTTCAGATCAGAAAAAACTCTTTATCTGAGGAGTGAATTTGGGTCACGATGCAGTAGCACAGTCCTCATGCTGAATAACTTGCTGAACATGTGGTAGTGTTTTGTGACATGGTCTGTGGAGTGGGAAGTAGGCTGAGCTCACCCAACCCATCTCATTTATGGCTTTACACAAGTAAATAAGTATGTTTTCAGCCACTCAACACAAGAATGGCTTGCAAATTGCAACCACCATTGCCTGGCAGGTCAAAGGTTAAGCTTTTCAACAGGTCAGACTACAGTGCTAATTCACCTCAGTAGTGAGTCCCAGGCAGCCTGTAATGCATATTTGTGGTGGTTGTGTTTGTATAGCATACACATAAAATGAAAACCGTATGACAGAGGTTAGTCCTCTTAAATGGTTGTCACATTGGCTTGGGTTGCTTTTGTACAGTTATCCACGTGCTAGCCAAGATTCTGGTGGTATTTTATTGACGTGGTGAACTAACTCGGGTAATTTCATAGCTATTATAATCAGCCAGTGGCCCAAGAAATGCACTGCTTTATTTATCTCGAAAATGTTGCTAACTGGTCTGGCCAAATTCAGCTTCCAGTGGTGGCCCTCTTCCAGATGTGGAAAACCCCTTTTTCTGACATAAAGGGTTTAGACATCTTTGTGTTCCTGGTCCATAAAAGAGCTGATGCTGTGGGCTGAGGGCTCAGCCCCTGTCACCAGATGTGTTCCCCGAATGTTACACAAAGAAGGAGCTTGCAAGAGCTTCTTAAGTTCCATTCACAACTGCCAAAGCTTGCACTAAGGCCTGGATTAAATGAAATATCTAAGTTAGGAGCCTAAATGAGGCATTTACACTCCCTTATATATCCAGTTGGGAGAGATAGGCACCCTGAGGAAGAGCATTTGTCCTCCGTGTGTGAGTGCCCACTTCACAGGGGGCCCGAGGTAGCAAATATCCTAACACAGGCATCTTAGCTGTGCATCTGAACCTGGATAGCTACACACCATGTCAAAAACCACCTCAAACTGCTTCTTCAAAGGGCTGATATTCTCATACAGCCTTGTGTGCTACTCAGTGGATTTTACATGCAGACATGATCCTGTGGATAGTAGTGCCGATGCGAGTCCAGCAGTCCAAAGATCTCTGTCTGAATGACCAAAAGAAGTCATTTACTGTCTTTTGTTGGCACAGAAGTATTAAAATTTCCTTCTCCACAAAGCAGGAAGAGCAGACACAGCCCTGGACTTCCTGTCCCAGATCCTTCCTGACCAAGATGCCCTGCTCCAAGGGAGGAGCCGTGACCTTCCAAGGCTCTGTCCTGGCACATCAGGACATGCTCGTGTCCACAGCACACGTTCCTTGTTCTGTTGCAAAACAGGTGAAATAAAAAACTTATCATATAGGCCAATTTTAAGACATTTCTGCAGAAAGGTGAAATAACAAATAGAAGGGAAACACATGGGTGCACATGGCAGGAGACAAGTGAGATGTTTTGGGAAGCTCCCATTTCCATCTCTCAGAGTTCCTCCACATCCCTGAGAAAAAAAGATGAGTGCTCCCCGTCTTTGGTGAAATGCTTGATGGAACTGGCAATAGCACTCCAGTTTAACACTGACTATAAATGATGCTTACATTTCAACAGCATTTTTTAATAATATTTTTCATAAGTATAAGCTAAAGGTGTTACTTTTCACCAGGGTCATCGAGAGTTCACTAAATGCTGATAGACTGTATTCTGTATTAATGATGCTAAGCTAACTGCCTCACAGAACCTCCAAAGCCCTTTATTTAAAGGAATAGCACTGTATCTCACAAGAAAATATTTTTAAAGCTTTCCTTACTGATAACCTGTCTAAAGAGAGACAAATCTAATTATTTATATGGAATCTGAAAGGTCCAGTGTGGGATGTGTTCAATAAGATACATGCTTCATTTGAACATACATTTAGAGCAGTGTGTTACACAGATTTGGGGTTTTTTTTAATTTAACAGAATATCAGCAATTAGCTTCTGCAGCTAATTATTGGATTTTATAATCTAATTTTATAATAATTTTCTGACTCTTCAGGAACAGCTACAAGGATTTTGTTGAGCCTTAAGCTCTGGGCAAGAGGACAACTACTGTACAGGTCACAGGAGGACAATCACTGTACAGGTCACAGGAGGACAATCACTGTGCAGGTCACAGGAGGACAATCACTGTGCAGGTCAGAGTTGCTTCACTTCACAAGGGGAAGGGATTTCAGCTCATCTGTTTCAGTTCACCCACAGCAGCAAGGTGGGTGACAGTGCCAGGATTTATCCCTTGACATGGGACAATTGTTTATCAGGCCAGAAAGTGGGGCTGTAGGTAATGCTCTGCCTTGCATGGGTAATGCAAGTCAAAAACCATCCTGGCTGGTACTTGTGGAAATTCCACAGTGGTGGTGGCTTGAAAAGTGAGATCAAATAACAAACTAGTTCTTGTTAGAGTCTCAACTGTGAAGTGGCCTTAAAGCAAATTACTGGGAAAGTGGTGTAGGTTAGATAGTGAAAGAATCTCTAGAAATAGGATCTTCCTTATCAAGCCAGTGCAATCCACTGAAACCCACATGGTTGTACTGAGAATTAATTCCCTGTCTCCTCAGTGAAGAATGAATCTGTAAAGAACAATCTGCTCACACTTCTCCCCTCCCATGTCACATTTCAAATCTATGCAGTTGTGGAGGAGCTATTTCTAAGCAGAAACCCAAAGACAATACAAAAGTGTCTTTTCTTCCTACAAGTTTTCTGTCTGCTCATGATGGATCAATTTATGAAGATGACAAAATTTGCCATTAAAGTGTGAGAACCACGAAAGGGTAATGTGTAATAGCCAGCTAACCAAAATTTCTCTTTTACCTCTGACTGTTTGGTTTAGAAACTGTAGCAAGAGAATAAAAAGCTTTTCAGAAATACACTTACTGTGTGTCCCTCTCCATTAGGGGCTGGTACCATGGCCACACCCTGACAGAACAGAGATGGCATCCAGAACCTGTGATATCTTGAGAAATGCAGGTTCCACTTCCCAGGTGATGTAGTGATAGGTATTAAGAGCCATATTTAATGGGAAAACAATTCCTAGGACACCTAGCTGTTTGCTTTCCAGTGCGTAAAACTGGTTGTAGTGTATTGTTTTATTGCCTGTGCTCTTGCCTGTCTGTGTAAGATGGCATCAAGTGACCCTAAACAAACTTGAGCTGAAGTACACAGGGAGAGGATTAATCAGCCAGGCACTTAAGCATAAACCTAATGTTAAGCATGCAACATAATGCTGTTGAAGTCAAGTCAGTGGTATTATTTGTATGTTCAAAGTTAACCACTGAACTTATCTGTTGTACTATATCAGTGCCTAATAGCTTGTGCACTTACTTGCAAATTTAAGATACTTAATGTGTTTATTCTGGACTCTTCCTGTTGTTGTGCATCAGAAATTGTTGCCCTAAACCAAGCAGGGTAGCCCAGGCCTGCAGCAGCAGTGCAGCTCAGCTCTTCCTCAGGCAGGGAAAGAGTGATGGGATGGAGCTGGATACAGGCAGGGAAATGCACAAAGCAGCTCTGCAGCAGCTCCAGCAGCAGATCAGGTTTTCCAGGCCCCTCTAGCAAATGTCACTAGTTCTGGCTTTAGCCTCAAGGGCAGCAGAGTTAGGCCACAGCTGAAGGTTTTGAATGTTTTTTGCTCGTTGGGCTGGGAATAGTAAGAGGAACGTTGTGGTTTCCCTGCGGCTGTCGGAGACAGAAGAGCTGAGCTCTGGTCTTTGTTCACTCGTGGATGTTCTACATTTGTGCAGGTCCTCTCACTGCATCACTGGCCTGGGGATGGCTGTATTCTGCTGTCCCAGCTCCTTTCCTCTGTGCATGCAAAGGTGACAGAGCCCAAGACCTAGAGACATGAAACCTCTGTGTAAGAGTGGCTTGTGAGCTGGACCACCCCACTTCACGCCTTCTTGCTTGTATGGAAGGACAGTCTGGGGAGATTTAGGCAATAAAACAATATCCCCACCCACTAAAAACCAAAAAAATAAATGTTCTTGAGTGATGTGCTCAGCACCTTCTATTCTCACTGAAGTCAGTAATTCCTTTGGGACTACTTTCATGTGTCTTTAGTGAATGTAACCAAATTACACCACATGAGAGCTGGTAATTTTAATGTTATGCTGTAAGGGGAAAACTATAAACATAACAGGAAAGACTGGATATTTTCCATTCATATTTTTAGAAAGGTTGCTTCTCATCTGTGCATATTTGCTTTTCAACATCTCTGGCAAGATCTAAATGAATTACTTAACTGGAATTGAAAAGCAAGTCTTACTTTTAAATTAAGGTGATAAAAGCTGTTGTATTTTTTTATTTTTTGGATTACTACAGAAGATAAAGATCAAAACCAGACCCAAGGGGAGATAAGACTAACAAAATACCCAACCTCTAACCTCATGTCAGGAGATGGATTATTTTAGTGAATGACTGGCTATGATCCGAGGCATGGTCCATGGAGTCTGGTGAATCCATGAGGTTCCAATCGGAAGCATTTCCATGTGGAGTCAGTGTTTTGTGACAGGGAGTACAGGGTGTGCAGAGCTGGGAGTGGTGCAAGGCCATGTGAACGAGCTTCTGCTCCAATAACCACGCCAAGTTTTGTGCAAAACATGGAGAAAAGCTGAGACTGGGCCTCACAGAGAAAGATTGAAATTGAAATTTCAGTTTCTTCTCCTCTGACAGTGGGAAATGTGTAAAATATGGTGAGCCAGAATAGAGCAGGAGATTTTTGGTTCAGAAACCAAAACTGTCCTGGGGAAAGCACTCAAATGTTGGGTGACCTCTGCTCATTCCATCAGGATTGGCCAATTGAAAATGCCCCCATGTTTTTACAAGCTAAACTGAGCCCTCTGAGGGCAGCAAACGTGGTCTGAGTTGTGTGAGAGGTGGCAGCACCCACTCCTTGCTCCACAGAGCTGAAAACTCCTGTATCCTTGGAGGAGGCTCAGGTGGGATCTGTTTTCTGCAAAAATTAATCATCTGAATTTTAGGGCAGGGGAATTTGTATGCCCACACCCACCCCCTGAGAAAACTCTCCCCAGAATTTCCATGCTTCCCTTTTTGCCATTAAGACAAGATTTTCTCCTGCAACTGAACAGCGAGTGCTTCATAAACAGTTCCTCCGTCTGCAAGTGGGCCTTGAAAATTGATTATTTTGTGTTTGTTTCCTTTAGTCTCCAAATGTTTCTGCCATTATGAGGCAGGCAGATATTTTGCTAGGAAGGAATGTGAAGAATTAGAAAAGTTGAAAGCGATTAGGACTCTGTCTTTTAAGACAGAGCCTTTCACAAAGCCTGGCATTCAGCCTGCTCAGAGCGAGCATCATAAGACACCCTGAAGCCTTGAAATCCCTCAGTTTTAAACCCCATGGGGTGGCTTTTCCATTATCAGGGAAGGGATGATATTGCAGAGACTATTTGCTTCATATTTTAAAGGCCTCTGAGTTAATATTTATTCTAAGTAGATGTTTATTTTTGGATAGTTTTATTGTTTATAGGAAGGCCACAAAGAGTTCAATGTTATGGAGAAATGGTTACTTTGTATTTGTATTTATGGTTAACGAAAAATAAGAAAAAAAGAAAGTTCCAAACAATCCTGCCCCAGTTCTTTATTCCAGGAGACAATGTACTTTCCACCCATGCACAGGCAGTGCTTTACAGGCTGTATAATAAAACGCTGTTCCAGATATTGTCTAAATAGAAACAGATTTAACCCTGCTGTTGTGACTTGCATTGCTGGGTAATGAAAGTTTTCAATCTGGTTTTACTTTGTTTTATGTTCACTGGAGAGCTGCACATCCACAAAATCCTGCCTTATGCACAGAGACCTGTTGTTCCAATGCCATCTGTTTGTATATAAAAGGTGAACATCCCCAGAAACAAACAAACAACCCCAGGATCTGGCATTTTCTGATAGGCAATGAAATGCAATTCAGCCCTCAAAGTGAAATTTCCTGCAAAGACTACTGGTTATGGAAAAGAACCCAGTGGTTTCAAATGAGACTTGAAGGTTCTTATGACAAGGAGGTGTTGGTTCCTATGCCTTCCTGACAAAAGGTCAGAAACCCATAAAATTTCTAACCTTAAATCTGTTTGAGAGTGAGTCAAATAATTTACCTATGCAGTCATTCACTAATGACCCACTGAAAACTGCTGAAAAGACACTTTAATTTAAGTCAGCTTTGAAAATTACCCATTGCTGTGTTACCTAAAGCAACCTCCAAGTGTTTCTCCACAGGGGAAAAGCCCTGTGATAAGAGATAGTCCCTGAAGATCCGAGAACAAAAGATGGGCTGCAGCATCTGCATATCAGGAAACGGTCCATTACTCATTAATTGCTCCATTTCCGTGCACCAACGGGGGTCACCCTGTCACCGAGGACCAGAAAGATTGTAACAATAACATAAATACCACTTTATTTACAATTCTGCAAGAAAACAACTTTCCATGTTTGTTATTATATCGAGAGTGGGGTTTTTTTTAAGTTTCCACGAACAAAACGCTCTTGGAGGACAGTAGGAAGTTTGTAATTTGAAGCATTTTGCTGTGGGACTAGAGGCGTGTTTCCATATGTCACAGAGCCACAGCCAGCTGTTGGGACACGAGCTGAGGACTAGGAGGAACCAGATTCTCCTCTTTGCTCCCCTTCCGATTTCCTGCATGACCTTGAACAAGTTACTGAGTTTCACTGCCTGTGTGTACAGGCAGTACCCTGTTATTCTTCCTTTTGTAATCTGTGAAACTCCCTTTTATAACTCTTAAGTATTTTATATCCAGGAATGTGACCCTAGTTTGTGTTCCTGGAGCTCCTGGACCTACTGACTGGGGTCTGTGTAATTCCCTGCTCCAAAGTGGTCCCATCCCTGTGCTGGTGCTGGGGGAGGATGGAGGGAGGGTACCAGTGCTCAGCTGCCCCAGCACTGTGCCCTGCCTGGCAGGAGATACCTGGGGCTTGCTGGGCCTGGGAACTCTGTGGTGTTTCCATCTGCAGATCAGAGGGAACAGGAATCGCCTCCTGCATGAGAAGCTGGGTGGGGGTAAATGCAAGTGACACTAAGGGCAGGCATTATTATCATAATGTGTGTCTTACAAGTGCTTGAGGTAGTCACTGTAACAACATCCCCTAGAATTTGTGTCCACTTGAGCTGCTCTGTCTGTGTAATCACAGAGCAAGAATGGGCAGGTACGACTCTGATTCTTATCATCGAGGATTAAAACACAGCAATCACCCCAGCCCACCTCTTAGTATTCATTTTACTTATTAAAGCTTCCCAACAAGTCTCTGCAGCGATGTTATCTGCTAAATTGTGTGAGGTTTCTGATCATTAAGTGGATTGGTCTTCAAAGAGCTAAATGAAAATGAGCAATAAATATCAGTGTTACTTAGGTCATATAGTGCAAAATGACAAGGAGACCGAAAGACCTTCTGGCAACTGCAGAGCAAACAAATATGAAATAGATTCACTAGCACTTCTTGTGGGTTTTTATGAAGTTCCTCAATTATTTAATTAATTTCTTTTTAAAGCAAGTTAAAATGGAGAAGCAGACATGGTCTTAAAGAGCAGGAGTTCCTGAATTCCCCTGTCTGTTTTGTTCCACTGTTGTGACCTCAAGTGATGTATTTTTACTGCTGCTCTAACTTTCTTCTCCGCAGAAGGGACATTGTAATATTTATGTGTGCTCTGGGGAAGGTATCATTATTATGGCAATTTCTCCAGTGCTTTGCACATAGACAGATGCACTTAAGGAGGTGAGCCTCCCGCTGGTGGGTGTAAACAGGAGCTTGGAGTTCTGCACCTGCAATTGTGTTTCCTGCATAAAACTGAGCACTTGTACCAGTAGCAACCTGACTGCAGAGATAAATGAGGCAGCAGCAGTTGCAGTAACTCCTGCTTGTATCTGTGTTTTCATTCATTTGGAAAAATAACCAGCCACAACTGTTTCTGGAGCAGATTGTATCCTCAACCAAATACTGTGAAAATCTTCCACTGCAATATTAAACAGTGTATGATTTCTTAGGTAATATTTTAAGGACTTATTTTTACTCAGTGAAAATGTAATGAAAAAGAAAAATCAAAATGCTGCAACTTCTTATGTCTTGATTACTCTTTTTAGTCCCTTTCCTCTAGTCTAAAATTACAGCAGCAGCCACTGTGAATGGTAGCTTTCTCCTTGAAAAACAACCTAACCCTGGGAATATTGCTCTGGTGGAGCCTCATGGTCCTCCTTTATAACGTGGCAAGAACCCCAAGAGCCTGATGTGTCCATGCACGCTCCAGCAAACCAGGGACAAACTCCTCATCCCACTAAAAAAGCACTCACCCAGTTCTCAAAGGCCAGAGTTCTGTTCTAGTCAGATTCCCCTCACCAGCTTTTCTCCTGAAGAAGCAATATTTGAGAGGGAGAATTTATCTTGTAATAAAAATAACAACATTTTAGATGTACTCATTTTTTTGTCTCTTTTACTGCCTTAGCTGCTGGCATGTCTTCTGTGGTGACCGAAGCCCTCTTGAGTTAGAAGTGACATCAAAAAGAGAGTAGAGATTCAATTCAAATAAGGCTTAAAGACTGAGGCACAGAGAAATGGAAGGAAGAGTCAATTTTTGAGATGGAGGAGAAAGAAGGCTATGACCCAAAACCCCACAGTCTGAAGGTAACAGTCATTTCCTTCTTCTGTGAAGACTGTTGGGGTTTCTCTAAAGGAAGTGGGGGGTGGGGAGAGGACAGTTCCTGGTATTTTCCTCAGCTTAGAAAGCAGACAAAAGTCGTCAGGCTTCCTACGTGACTGAGAAGAAGTGTTAGGGCAAGTGTGAACTCTGCTGTCGGCACCACGTGTCACAGGGTCAGGTACCCCGGGGAGGGCTGCCAGGAACAGGAGCCTTCACTCACATTTCACTCCACAGTGCTGTTCCCTGAATATCGGGAAATATTCTAGTTGGATGCTAAAACGATTCAGGGAAGTGTTGGGATGTCCTTGGCTCTGTTTGTCCTGCTGCTCAGTGCTCCATGAACCCTTCACACCGGAGTGTGCTGTCCTCTGCCCCTTCCAAACGTATCTGGGCCACATCTGCCACGTGGTGGCACAAATACACCCAAACCCTTTCTCTGCCTTGGTAAAAGGTTTATTCCCAAAAGGTGCCAGCAACAAAAGAGTCAAATGAGATGGCTGGAGAACATGTTATTTGGTTTCAGGAGATCTTCAAACAGGGCTCAGAAACAAATCAAAGCCTTGCAAGGAAACTGTAAAATTTATTGCGCAAAATTAAATTATGGGATACTTGCTAAACATAACATTTTAAACTTCCGTGGAAGCATCGTAAGGCTGCTAAATTATAACTGTGATCAAGGCATGATGTGAAATAATCTGGCTCCCATTTGGCAGATAAGTAAATCAGGCACAATGCAGAGGAATGGAGGCTTGGATGTGTTTCCTGGGGATGGGTACAAGGACACACATCACCTGGGCTATCATCTGATTGATGTCTGCCTCCTGCCTCCCTCTTCCTGGTGAGTACAGAGATCATCCACCTGCACAGCAATGGGAGGGAGGCCAGCTACAGAGGTTTGGGTTGCTCTTATGGGATCAGATCTCTAGTGACTTGGACAAGGACACAGAACCGAGTGGCAGCATTAGGATGGATGCCAATGGATTCTGCTCCCATTTTTCAGTTAATAGGTATTCAGCTGAGGAGGGCAGTTTTGTGCAGGGAAAAATTCATTATATAAATATGTACTGAGGTGAAGCAAACCAGAATGAAGATTAGAAGGAAGAAAATTGGCTCTCAGCTCCTAAAGCACAAAATTCTAAAGCTGAAATTGTTTGCCTTGAGCTGGAGCCTGGTGTACGGGGGCCCATGTTTTTAAGGATGTCATTTTGCATTTGTTGCATCAGTTAGGATTTACATAGCCTTCTATGAAATCAGGGCCATAAACGTTGATTTTAAACAAAGACATTTCCATAGGATCTTTATTGTCTGCGTAGTGGTAAAGTGCTATGAATAATTTTTCCCAGGTGCTTAAACAGGTGGTGTCTTCAGGGGAAGCAGGGCTTCTTTCATGTTCCCTATAATTTGTGCTGTCTTAAGCCTTCATTGTCAATGTCTTGGGTGAATGTTTATGGCTGCCTGAAATGTTCCTTCCTCACAAAGATGCTGGATACCCAGCTCCACGATTGGAGTAGAAGTGTTACAGTTATTTATTTACAGGGAAGGAAATAACACAGTGGCTCTATTTGCTACTCCTAAATTTATTTTCTCTTCTTTTGTGCAGTGTAAAAATGTTAGTCATCTCCAATGGCCCTTGGATATAAGCTTTCCAAATATATTCTCATACTCTATATAGATGCACTGATGACACTACAGCCGTTCAGCAAGAGGAAATCTGAAATAGTGGCACTAAATGACAAGGAAAAAAAATCACCAGGGAGAAAACTCTCCATAAAACTCTGAGGATTATTATGGAGCATTGGGAAATGTTGCCAGTGCTGGACTGAATACTCATTGAGCCTTCATTTCTCAGACATCATTGATTAAAGGTGGATGGAAAAGTGCCATACAAAAGAGCAGACTCACAAGCTTCAGCTTCTGGTTCCATCTGCTTTGGGGCTCTAAGTGCAAATCTGTGTAACAAAATTGGGATTTTTAATCTTGTGTTTAGGGCCCAAGCAGAAGTGGCTGGACTGAGGAGGGGCTGTGTTGCCACCATTAGCACAAGATGCTCATGAAGCTGTGCCCCCTTCATTAGGAGCTTCATTCAGAAATGGGAAGCAAACTGCAGCAGCCAGGTTTGAAAATGGGGATTGATGTGACTGCAAGTTTCCATCTCCTCATGCAGTTTTTTAAAAGGCCATAATGCTTGCTTTCCTAAGAAACATGTGTCATGGACTTGGATTTATCAGCATTTTTAAAAGCAATGAATGTGTCTGCTTGCTGGGATCCATCAATTATGGGGGCATATATAAGCTGTTTAAACATTTCCATGTGGTTTTGGGGTCTCCCCCAGTGATGTCCTATGTCCATCCTGTCCATGCTCATTTATTCTGACACAGAGAATCCACCATGACTGATGACACTGCAAAAGTGAGTGATTGACCTTTCCCTGGTGTATATGTGCAGAGATTATCCATCTGCATGCAGAGAGAGGGAAAATGCACATAGGTTTCAGTGGGAGTACCTGAAAGAGTTTGTACTGAGATGATTCAGGGCATTGGTTGTTCAGGCAAAGAGCTCAAAGAAATAAGAAGCAGAAATATGTAGTGTATGGAAATATCACCTCTGCTCCTCCAGCCACATGTAGATCACCCCAAGGATAATACTACTTATATATATTTATTTATACAGAGATTTATTTATGTGTGTATATAAGTGAGTATAAACTTTTTTCCATTAAAGAAAAAGCTGTGATTAGGGCATGCAAGCTGAAGCAAACTACTGACTATCTGTTTTGTTCAAGAACTCTGGAATAATTTTTTTCTTCTTGCTTCTTGTCATTTTTCCAGCCATATGGATTTGCCAGTTCACTGCATCATTGCATGTTTATAACACAGCATTTCTTCAGCAGCTGTCACTATCTCATAATGCCATAGTACATCTTGTATACCGAGCTGCAGGCCACGGTGCGATAGAAAACAGCTCACACTTAAAGGAAAAAACCCAAACCTTGACATCCTTTTGGATGCTGGTTGTGGACATAGAAAAGGCAGGGGAAGTGCTGTGAACTCTCTCAGATAGGTCCATTGTTCCAGCTTTGTGTCAGGCTGCCTATTCACTGCCAGGGCTTCACATTTAGCATGATACAGTTTGAGATATCTTTGCCAGACAGGTCCTGTGTCTCCTTGGTTGTCCTGGGTCACACTGTTGGCCTCTGGGACACAGCCTGGGAGCCTGACTTGCTAATTAGTTCTAAGTAGTGTTTTTGACTGGGAAAAAGATGGGTGAAAATAGAATAGGTGGATGCCCACACAAAAGCTGTGTGCAAATTTTGGAGACTTCAATGAAGTGGATAAAAACTGCCCCAGTTTGGGCACAGGGATATATTCAAACAACAACTGAGACACCAAAACATTGAGTGAGGCGTGGTCTTCTTCCCTGTCCAAGAGATAAAGGATCTGGAAGGACTGACTCAAAATGATGTTTTCTGGAAGGGGTAGAGAAGTACTGACACAAGTACTGTCTTCTGCCACTGCTGTTGTCCTCCTTGCCCAGCAGCCCTCAGACGTGGCTGAGAGCTGGAGCAGTTTCTGTCTGGGCTCTCCTGTCCATCACCCACGCTGGGCCAAAACACAGGATCTGCTGAGCACGTGGGAAATGCTCCTCTGGCTGTGTGAGAGCGAGTGTGGGCTTTGGGCCACAGGAAAGGGAGTCTTTTGCCCTATTTCTCGTGCAATCACAGAGAGCTTGAGCTGCATTGTGTTCATTCAAAATCTTGCCCAAACAGGCTGCGTGTGGTGCAGATGTTCTTGTTGTGGTACTTTTTCAGAAGTTTGGTGTGTGTGACATTCAGTTCATGCTTATCATTTGACCATCACCAGAACAGGAAGAAGGGTTTGCTTTTTGTTGTTGTTGCTGTTGTTGTTGTTTTTCTTTTTCTTTCTAAAGAATATTGTGACCCGATGGCTTGAATTATCAGAGTATCATACCATGTGCTGCAGATAGTGGTTTAATGATGTAACATCCCTTCACAGAAAGTAACCCAAATACCTGGCAGTTAGATTGAGTGTGATCAGATAGCACTAGGTCACAAATTGGCCTTTCTGGCTCATCTCGTGTGGGCCTGTGTGATGAGATTTTCAAAAACCAAACTCAACAGGGAAATATTTCTTCCTGTATTCAGTCATTAGCAGAGAAAGAGCAATCGTACAGTACTAAGATTATCCAGCAGTAGAAAGAACATCCTAATCCCAGACATGAGAGACAGGATGTCCATTAGGAATGGTAGCCACTGATCAATAGTCTAATTTAGCATAGAGAGGTTTTATTGCTTTGGGAGCTGGAAGGAGAAGAAGGAGGTATTGCAGTGTCTTCAGTTCTAGTCCTGCCTCTGTCGCTGATGCACCCCAAAGAAACACTGGCTGACTCCACTGCTTTTCAACAGCCATAGGATCAAGCAATAATTTTAAACAATCAGACCATTATGTATTTTGAATGTGCATTTGATTGTGTATGGGGTGGCATAAAGCAAGAAAATCCATTTTTGACAATGTCAGGAGTAAGTTGACATTTGCCTGCAGTTTATTTCAGATCAAATCCAGCAAATTTCTAGGCCATCAGCAAAGAAAATAGCTATGAAATTTTTTTTTTCAGGCATCTCATGTAATTTCCTTCTTTTTTTGTAATAAAAAAATTATAGGGATAAAATTCCAAAGAACTTTTTAAAAAACCACGCTTTCTACAAATATGCAAATATTTTCTACAGGGTTTTTTTAATGTTTCCAAAACACCTCTGTCTTTCATTGTCCTCCCATGCTTCTCAGAAATGAGACTTCAAACTGAGAGCTGGTGAAGTGCATCACCTTCAAGAGTGAACTCGGCCGCCAAAGGTTTCTCTAACCAGATGAAGGGGTAAAAGTTGCTATTATTACATGAACTAGCTAATTAAGAGTGAGCATTACCACTAAAACCTTTATGTGCTGGAATTTCTCTCGGAGTCAGGCAGTCACATGGGTGGGAGGTGGCAGGCAGGGTGCTGGCACAACGTGGCTCTTGCTCCTGCTCTGCCTCCTCCCAGGAATTGCTTCCTGTCTGGAGCTCGGGGAGGGCACCTCTGACTTAATGCAGGGAAAGTGATAAAATGTTGGTAGCAGAGCCTAATAGATTTTCAAGGAGATGGAGCAGGAGCCACGGAAGGTAGCAGTGAGGCATGGAAAGCAAAAGTACACCAGGCCTCGTTTAATTATCTTTTTCACACTGCATTAATCATCACAAAAACAGGATTATGCCTATTTTTACATCAGTGTTGGAGGGTAATACAACTGTCATTTTGTGCACTGCCTGTCATTAGCAACTGTTAAATTAAAGGTTTGAAAAGTAAAGTAATGAAGTCAGACTGCTCTCTTGACCTATTTTTCACCAAGAACTTTTTCCCCTTCGACCTCTGAATCTGGATTTCCCTTATCAAATCTGGTTTTCCCCAGCCCCCCCAGCCACCCTGGTATTTGTTGTTCCCATGACCTCTCTCTTCAGCTGTCTGAATGTCAGCTGTATTATGTAGTGGTTTGACACAGTAATTATTTTTTTTTTTGTCTTCCTGCAGCATCTCTAATTCCTTCACAACAGAAATCTTCCTCCTTCTCCAGTTTCTCTTCCAGCATCTCTGCTGGTGCCTCCTGTGGCCACAGGTTCCAGGTTGCCTCAGTGTCTGCTCTGGAGCTTGGCTCAGACCCTGTCCCACCACCTCAGTGACCATGGCCCAAGCCTTCATCCCTCCCTTGCACCTTCTCCCTGCTAATGTCTCTGTTCCTTGGAGGTGTAAAAGGTCCCTTATGTGCACATTCCCACTTGTCTCTCTGCTTCTCTTCACTTCTCCATTCCTATTTTTATCTCTAACTTCCTTACTCTCCTTCTCCTCTGTCCCTCTCCCCCTCTTTTTGCCTTCACCCTTGAAATAATTTAAATCACTCAATTTTTTTGCTGTGGTCTCCATCCAGATGCAGCCATGATCTGGTCCTTATAAAAGAGTCACAGAAATTTGGCTTCCTCTATGCTTAGAGTCTGATTTAATGATGTGGGATCCTTTCTCACCCCCACAAGGGCAATAAATGAGTTATGAAGTTAAATATACTTGTTACTACACTTGCATAATTATTCTTCCTATGCTCTGAGAATATAGGAACTCTGAGATGTTTTGTATTAAATTTAACTGTAGCAATTGTCTCAAGGATGTTTCAGGCTGCCTGTTGCAGCAAACATGCAGCTTTTGGTGTTCTTAAAAGTCTGACCCTGCGCTTCACAGGAATTGCCTTTGTCTAAATTTATGGGACAGGGCTGAAAAAAATAAGTGCATGGTGTCCTCTTGGGTGGTATTTATCCTAAGCTTTTCCACTCCTTATAGTCCTGATTCAGTACAAACCCTGGCATATAGCTCACCTGCACACACCTGTGCTTGCTCTGTGTTAGCTCTGCCTTGGAGGTACAGAGCTCTGAGAATCGCAAAGTTAGGCAAAATTCCAAGCTGATGTGCAAGATGCTGGGATTTTTATGGGGGTGAAATGGTAGGACACAAGTCTGAAATCCAGACTATGACAATTTCCAGTGATTTAAGGGTACTAAATGAATCAGATCAGTCACAGCTCCGGTTTCGGAGGAATGTGCAGGAGTATATCTTCCCACATTAACATCCCCTGACTGTGATCAGTCTTTATCACCCAAACCTCGACCTGGACAATGGACAATCGACTGCAGCTGTTTCTACTTTACTAATTTGATCTACCTAAGGAAACCACTCTTGCAGGAACTCTAAAGATGAAAAATAGCACCAATTATATTCTCTAATACAATTGATTTCTTAGTACCCATGTGTACGGTTCTGATTCTGTACAATTCTACTGCCAACTCAGTAAGAAGGAATTTTATGATGGTCTGAAAACTTTCTTTCCAAAGACTTTGTATGAACACACTGCAAAGCTATGTACATAAGCAGATACTTCACAACTGAATAAATAAGATTAACTGTATTCAGATCCAAAATTTTACCCATTTTTACAGCAGTAGGTCAAATAAATGTAGCAAAACCGCTTTTTGGTTCTTCTATTTTCCATTTTTGTCTGCTCCCATGTGCAACCTTCATTGCAGTTGGCACTGAAGACAAATCAGCTCTTCTGCTACTGAACCCACAGCAAAGGCATTGGGAGGCAGCTGAGATCTTTCACAGGACAAGAAAACCTGTGTTCATACAGTAACTTATAGTACAGGGTAAAACCCAGCATGTTTAAGATTAACCAAAGCTTATCCCTTCTCATGCCATTAAAGAGTCAGCTCTGGAACTCGCTGACACCTTAGCATAGCCTCCGTTGGGCACAGTTACACAGGTGTATATATAACATTACAATATTATATACACAGGTGTATTATATACAGGTATGCAACATTATACACCAGCTTTATAACATTAAAGTTTATAATTCAGAGGTTTATAAAGGACCTAAACCTTGCTGTTTCATTCAGGAAATTGGTGTCTGGTTATGCTCTGAAGAAATGCCTGTGCAAGTAGGTTACTCCATCAGGTCGCTGCAGCAGGTATTTTTCACCTTGCTCCAGAGAAGGGTGGGAGGATCCAGCAGCTGATGAAGACAGGATAGCAGACAAGATGGAGCTTTGGCTTGATTCCATATGATAATTTCAGTGTAATTGTTTTGCCTTTAGGCTGCTGTATCTGATTAGACCAGTCCCTCGCTGATCCAAGGTTAGGAGAATGCAAAACCACTGCAGTGTTGTGTTAAACACAATGCAGCCAGACCAAATAATCTGGGCCAGTTACCCATGCAGATCTGCAGATAGAGGCACACATGCAGTTTTGCATGAGGAACATAACACACAGTAGTTCCAAATTTGGGAGGAGGATTAATAATTTGTTAAGATAAAAGTTGTGGTCTCTACAGTAGGTTAGGTAATCATCTAAATAAATGTAAAAGTCCATTTTAGAGCAGCCTCCTTTTAATACTAATTGGATGCAAAAATCTTATCACATTAGTAACCTTCATACCTTTATAATAAGTCTTTTATTGTATTAGCCAGCTTGGTTTTCACTAATATGATACGAAAGACTTGCTAATATATTAGGAAAGTCACTAACACTATTAATTTACTAGATAAATTACTTCTCTATCTTGGAACTTTAAATGAAATGGAATTCACTAATCCTAATTGGTTTGCCTTCTACCAGAATTATTTCCCATTAGTTCAGCATGTTTTCTTTTTTCATACTTGAACAGAAGAGATTTCTTAAACTCAAAGCCTTGGGGTACAGTATATGGGTTTATTAATTATCAGGTATTCATTCAAGGGGGTTAATTAAGCAATAACTTTCCATTGACTGGAATATACAAAGGAATAAAAGGCTTGACTTGTCCTGCTGATTAAAGCACTGAGGCCGTTGTGTCATCATTTTGCTCCATTTGGTTGTGGGGGAATAAAGATTTTTCCACTCTTTAGCACAGAGCTCAGAGCCCCCACTCCTTATGTATAGAAACTTTGTTGGTTTGTTGATTTTTGTCCTTTTTTCCCTCTCCATCTCCACCTGGCAATGGGGGTTGTGACCTTCCCTTGTAGCTGTGGATCTTGGTGCTGTTATCCATATTTTTGTCACACGAAGATTTGAGAACTGCAATGCAGTAACAGGAGGTAAATCCCCTGGGAAATGAGAAGCCAGTGCTGAAGGCAGCATCCTGCTGAGTAAGTTGGGTACCTTGCTCTGAGCACATGGCACTAACTTCTGCTGAGGGCTTGGTGCTTGGCCATGTGTTGGCTTCCAGGCAGAGTTTATAGTGTCAGCTTTGACGTTTGGGCCTAATTCAAACCTTTTTGAAATCAGTGGAAGGACTCTCCATGTACTTCAATTGATTTTGGATGGGGCCCAGCAGTCTTGGAATAGCTTGTCTGTGCGAGAGACACCCTCTCCTCTCTGGGATGTCGCCTCTGCGTTTGAGGGGAGCAACGTGTCAGCTGGAACAGCTCCTTTTGGGGAATTTAAGACTTGAGACCCTTGCAAAGGTTACTCTGGTCTCGGCTCACCCTGCAGGAACTGGAATTTGTTGGCTTTTAGGACATACCTTTGAGAAGTGGGTCCTTTGAGGGCATAAGTTAATATATTGGAATAGGTGGAAGAGAAAGGGGGTTTTCCTAGAGCTTCCCCAGGTCCCACTGAACTCCATTTCATGTAACAGCCTCCCGGGGGCCGTGACAATCTGTTTTAATTAGAGCTGTCTCTGAGCATCTCTTGATTATGCTGAGGAATGGAGCTCCACGGAGAATTCAGCTGACCCAAGCTGTGGGAGCGCAAAGGCCATCGTTGCGCAGGCCTCCCACGTTCCCTCATTTGCACCGTGTGAGGCTGCAGCCCGAGCCAGCTCGCTGCTGGCCGGGCTCTGGCATCCATTTATAAAAGGCTGTGGTTGTGTCTGAGCGTTGGTGAATGCACAGGATGCGCTGGCTGGGGCTGGCTGAAACTGCCGCTCGCAATCAGCCCCGCATCACTGAGTCAGCGCATCCCGAAGCCTGAGCACATCTCTGCCCAGGGGAAGCTGGGCTGCTCCCCACCACGCCCGGGAAGGTGGGGCCTCCGGGTACCAGCCAGGAGCCCACTCGTCCCAGGCAGGAAAGGAGAAGGAGGTGGAGCTGGAGGCTGGAAAAATGTGTGATATTAGAGTGACTGCTGAGTTTATTCCCCCAACAAGCGTTAGCTTGCTTTTCTTCTTGATTGTTTTGGTGATTGTGGTAAAGCGCAGATGTTATGCAATGGTAGGACTGGTAACGCTGGCCACTGCCAAGTGTAGTGCCAGGAGTAATTTATAAGCTTCCCCAGCAATGAGCTCTGTCAGCACATGCTTCACCTCCCTGTTGCCACTGCAGGCACCACTGTTGAGCCAAGCTGTGCTGCGACTGAGACGCCCCTTCCATACCAATCTGGGAGAGGAGTTTCTTGCCCCCAGAAAACCACTGTGCTGTGCCCTTGCCATGCTCTGTTAACTCTTGAGATGAGCTCTGCAGCCCAGCTAGAGAAGCCAAATTTCCAGCATCACCTTACCAAGAGAGACGTTTTGGTGAAATGAAAAGGTTTCGAAATCCCAACAAGAAAGGCTGTGAGATTGCCTTGAGTGCTTGAAATAATGTATGTATGCATATATCTAGGTATACCTGTATAATTGCATGAGCCAAATGACTTGCTTTGGCTTGCTTATCATTCTAAGACATAAAACAGGTAATCTAGCTTTATTTGACACCTACGATAATCATCCAAGAAAATGAGAGGCTCTATAATGGAGGTCTATAAACAGGTCTTGCAGGTCATTCCCACCAGCTGGCTCTGCACAGCAGGGCTCTATGGAAACGTGACTATAAACACTGTCTTGGATCAAGAGCTGCTCTACTGACAGAAGAGACGAACACTAAAGCAGTACAAAACTGAGTAAGTCTCAGAAAATGATTCACTCTCTTAATTAATTTTCCATTTTGGTTGGTGGAATGCCCTTAGGTGGCTGCAGTGGGCTTGAGTTTCTTCTTTCTGGGCAAAGTTCACCTTTGCACAAGGACTGGGAAACTCTCTTCTCCCACCCTCCACACAGTGAGAAGCCCAGGCAGGATCCTTTAAGGGAATATTTGATTCTACCCAAATAATTCTGAATCACACTCATTTCTTAAGGCACAATCACATGTGGCTCAGAGGCTTATTTAATTGCCAGTGCAGTGGTGTGCTGGGAAGCCTGTAGCCTTGCTTTGTTAAGCAATGCCCCTTTCCCATCTCATGGAAAGTATCCCCAAGTGCAGTTTTCTGTCCTGACAGCCCCCAGTAAAAGCAACCATACGTGTGAGCAGCCCTTCTTGCGAAAGATGCAGCATTCCCAGCTGCCTTGTGCTGGGATTCTTCATTCCCTGGGAGAGCCAAGCGCTCATACAATAAGGCAGAGCAGGGGAGCCGAGTCAGACGTGCATTCCCTATCCATGCAGCACCCAAATGCCCGTGGTGTGCCATCTTGTACCAGGACAGCCAGAGCAAGTTCAGCACCAACGTTTGCAGAGTCCTTTTATGTCAGGTTTATGTGGTTGTCCAAATTCAGTAGAAGCAGTTTGCTTGCTTGCTTTTGAATAATAACAAATTGAAGGCTCTGCTGCAGCCATTTCTTCCATGATTTACAGCTACATCCTTAGCCACAGTTTTCCCACTGAAATCCTTTACTAGGGTCAGGAGACAGGACGAAAGGAGAGGAAAGAGCCCCCATGTGATGCCCCAGGCCATCCTAGGGAGGGGACAGGCAGTCCTGAGCCTTATATCTCCCAGGTCTTCCCCTGCTATACACTTGGAGAAGTGACTAAGCTGGGGAGAGGAGCATGAGGTAGATGTGTAGGAGGTTGCCAGTGGGGTTGTTCAGCATGTGCTGGGAGTCACCTTGACCCAGAGCTAAAAAGGAAATGTAAAACTGAATTTCTTCTTTCCATTTCTTCCCCACAAACTGCACAGCATAAAATGTATCACTTTCTTATTTTCAAATAGCCTTTCTATATGCATTATTAATGTAACTAAAACCCAAACCTTCAATTTATCACTCCCTGGATACTCGCACTTTGAAATGTGTGTTATATCATTGTCTGTTTACTGATGGTGTTAAGTTCTAGCTTGAAAAGAAAGGTGTGGTGTTGGGAATTGTATCTTTCCTGACACCAAAGTAAAGTGGGGGTTTTTTTCACAGCAGAAGTGTGTAAGGGTCTCTCCTGATATGGCTGTAGGGGCACATCAGGGCAAAGAGAGGGCAAGGCCCATTTTACTCTTTACCACCAGGCAGGAGCTATAATTTGGCTACTTCTGCCATTGAGCCTGCAGTAACGTGATTTGATTTTTCCTCCTTCCAGTATTTTACTGATAAACATCAGTTTAAAACCCAAAAATTAGCCCACTGATAAGTCATAGATATTCTGTCCTGTCATGCTTTCAACTGGCTAAGGCTTAAATTTCTACTGCCCTTAGGAAGACTTTGATTAGGGCTCCACACGGTGCCAGAGATGGAAGGTTTATGAAGCTGGGGGTTTTTAGCAAAACATCACAAGCTTTAGGGCTTCACCTTCTCCTGAGAAAAGCTGATGGTAGAAGAACAGGTTCTCAGAGTCAGACTGACAGAAAAATTACTGTCACCCCTAAGAAACCAGGTAGGGACTGCAGTTTTGACCTGATGAGGATTTTAACATCAAGATTCCCATGTGAAAGTCATGTGAAATCAATGGAGGCATTTCCACTGATTTCTAAGGACTCTGAGGTATACCCCATAAGGTAATGATCTCACAGGCTCTTCACAGCCTCTCTTAGATGGATTTGAGCAGCAGATCTGTGCTGAAGGGGAAGGGGACCTGATTCCCTTTCCCTCTGAGGAGGAGAGAAGGTGCAGGGTATGCAGCTGTGGCTTTACCTACAGCTTGGTGTGGTCACAGGGCAGGGGATACCCACTGCAGGACTTGTGAGGGATGTGCCACCTGCCCAGCCATTTGTCCCCAGGAGGGCTCACCCTGGAGTCACCCATGCTTTGGAGCCCAGCATGGTCTGTGCAATGCTGGGGTGGAGGCCACAGTCCTGAGTCCCAGCCTCTCTTCTGCCAGGGGGGAAAACAGCTCTTTAGAGGCTGAGGGATGGGAGCAGACCAGTGTTCACATGCCCAGACTGTGGAGGTCTGTGCCTTCAGGCAGGAATCACACAACTCGAGTTGAAATTGGGAGAAACTCCTCCAGCAGCACTCTGTGGTGGGGTGTAAAGTTTCATTTCTAACATCTAGAACCTGCACTCGACTGCACTTGGGAGAAGGCACCTGTTCAACTCTGGGCCAGGATTCACCCCCCAGAATTAGCATCCAGTGTCAGGATTTCGGTGTGCCAGGCAGCAAAGGGGTCCCTTCTCCAAACATCTGCCCCCAGCACCCCACTAGAGGAGAAAAATATGAGCACAGGGAATTAAAGTGACAGCCCCTGTGATCTGGCATATGTCACTGTCTCTGAGGCTGATTTAACTGGGCAGCAGGTAGAAAAGACAAATATTCACTAGAGGAGCTGGAGAAATGGAGGCAAGGCAGAATGAGATAAAACCTCTTCGAGAGAGTGTTTTATGGTGTGGTTTCTTGGGGGGCTGGGAAGGATGGAGAAAGTTCACCATAAATGGAAAGAGGCTTGAACTATAATTAATTTACCTTGTCTGAGCTTTTTACCACATTTCCATGCATGAGAAAAAAATTCATGAAAACTCACATGTTCTTTATTTTTTAAGTACACAAGAGATAACTGGCTCATAACAGATTAATTTGGCCATATATTTGCTCAGTCTGGAAGGGCTTGTGATGGACTTCAGATGAAATAATCAACCCAGACTGAAAGGGCATTTATTGGAAAGGCAATATGGAAAAAGAGGCTGCTGCTGTCTGAACTTCCTGACTCCTGCAAATTAACAACCTAAAGGAGAGGGATTTTTTTGAAATATGTAGGAAGGAACTAAGGTCCACAGCTTGAGCTGAGCCAAATGGGCTTCAGGAGCAGTGAAGGCACCTCCCTTCCCAAGGCTGCTGGTCACCCAAAGTTGATCTGGGATGTCACAACCAACCCAGGCTCTCTCTGGCTCATACTTTGCCAAAAAGGGTTTGGGAAATCAGCCTTTGTATACTGTTTCTAGCACCAGCTGTAGGAGATCCCAGCTCAGTTACCTGTGTGGGTTCTGCATGCCTGTACCAAATGTACTTTGTCCTCTCACAGTGGTGTCAGCAGCAGAAGAGCACTGAAAGGTTTGATCAGCCTGAAGCCAGAACCCACATAATCACTTTTGCTATGTAGAAACTAAAGTTGATAAAAATGACAGGATTCCAGTGAAAGTCTGAAATGTCCCCAGGTCCAAGGATTCTTGCAGTCTGCTAGGAAATCAAGGTTAAATTTTGCTCTTTCCCCTTTGTAGTGTTGAGTATACAGAAGAAAAATATTTGTAAGGAAGCAGAGTGTATATATATTTATATATCTTCTGCAGCCTAAGAGCTGGTTTCAGTCCTGCATACTTTTGTGTAGAACTCAATAAAATGCATTTGCAAACATAATTACAGATGCAGCAATGTCCTCTAATAATGGATTATATAAACCATGTTATGAAATGTATTCATATCAACTTCTTGGTGAATTATACTACCTACTATAACCAGGTGTTATAAAAACAATTATGGGTCTGTGGGAACTACTGACACAAACTATGTACCCTTTAAATAAAATTTCAGGTAGCTGTAAAAGGTGCCATAGAGGGTGGTGGAGTTATTTTGGACATGCTGGAGCCAGCAGAGCAGGAGGGGAAGATGTTCTTGGGGAAGGCATGGTGATAAATGGCACTTCAATGTGCATTGGCTGACTCTTGGCTCAAGGCCTGCAGGTTAGTCCAGCTGTCCTTGTGTGACACAATATTTTGTCCTGGTTTGTAGTCCCAAATTCCCATCAGATTATGCAGCTCTTTGTTCACCTAAGTAATGAATGAAAAATAATTAAGACCCTAGTTCTGAGTTATTACCAAGCATTTATGAAGTTTCTTCATTTTGCTGGATTCCCACATGAAGGCTTTATTCGAAGCCTTTTCAGTTGAATGGAAATTTACTGTTGAACTGGGCAATCTCTTGATAAAGTCTTGGTTTAATTTTGTGAGATTATTTCTTTAGGGCAGAAGGGATGTTATTCTGAGTTATTAGGTTGTGTATTTTGCTGTGTCATGAGAAAAACAAATGGATTTCTTCTTCTACTTCCTCATCACTAAAAACAGCCTCTAGTAAAAGATAAGCAGAACCAGTACAGATAAAAAGGAAGCCCCTTCCCTTTTCTCCCTGCACTGAACCTTTACCCAAATTCTTTTTTTTTTTTTTTTTGGTATGGTTCCTGTTGTTCATATATTTCCTGGTTCTGCCTAGGACAAGGAGCACAGTCACAACCACACAAGTTCCCATCATCGTGTTTCTTTGCTATTCAGAAAAAAAATCTTCCCCAGACCTTATTTCTTTTGCAATAATGGATGTCTGGGCAGTTTGAGAAAGCACACAGTGCATGGACTATGGGTACCATATCAGTGACCTGCAGTTAGGTTTAAGAATGCAGCTGCAGAAACACACCCCTCAGGGTATCAGATGCAGGTTCTTGAGGATGACATGCACCATATAGTAGGCCCAAAACCCAGCTCTCTGGAACCAAGGACCTACTTGCAAATGAGTGAGATGCCCTTTCAAGCTGCTTTCCTACATATTTTCCCTATGAAATCCAAGTAGATTATGGTGCATAACCACTGTAATGCAGACATGAGGCTGGGATGCAGCTGGGACATATGCTTAGACACAGAAATTTAGATTTATTTCCGTGTAAGCAGCTACCCTGATAATTTGCAAGTACATCTTTCCTCCAAGGACCTGAAAGCACTTCACAAATATTGTCAGAGGCTCAGAATGTTCTTGCACTTAAGTAAACTCGTTCTTAGAGAGGTTAAGTGATTTATTTGAGATTTCTCAGTAAATCAGAGGTAGAGGTAGGAAGTGAAACAAGATCATGACTGCAAATGACATCCTTTAACCTTTGGAGGTGCTACTGTGTACAAAGGACTGACCCCACCAGCCTCACTCACATGAGCAGTGCCTCTGAAGCTAACGGGATGACTGGCGTGAGAAAAGGGCTGCAATATTTGCCTCTCTAGGCCTTTCTCTGTGAAGTGTTTAATATTTCCCCAGAGGTACGTTTGGCTTCGCCTCCTGCAGAGTGTCTTATAGCAACAACAACAACAGCAACAGAAAAGTCAATTCATTTTCTTCCTTTAGTGCTCAAAACCAGGATCCAAGGCGAGCACTCTCTCTGGGCAGGCACTAAGCCACGGGGACCTGAAGAGAGTTGGTGTTTCTTGGAAATGGGCTTTGACTTCTCTGCTTTTCTCCTTCACAGGAAAAGAAGAGATTGGAGGACTGAGTATGGACCTGCACATTTCCTAGCTGGTAAAAAAACAGAGTCCATATTTCTTCTCAGCAAAACTTTGGCGCTACCCCAACTTCAGCGATCACAAAGAGTAATATGTAAGAAAGACTGCACTAAAAATATAATGTAAAAATATATCTTTAATAGAATGAAACCAGAATTCCCAAATTCTTTTTTCTTCCGCTGTGGAAAAAAAAAAAGCTTGTGGCTACAAGCCACTTTTTGCCTATTTAAGTCTCTGTGCTTCTTATTCCACTTCTTTAACAGGCTTGAAATGAATGAGGAGGTAGCAGCCGCGAGAGTGACATAGGCAGTAAATTATGTAAGTTCTATAAATGCGTGGCAATGGCAAGCAGGTTTCAATGCTAATGCAGCCGGCAGAGATTTCTGCCATTAGGGAGGAAAGGAGGGAACCTGCAGCATCTGAAGAGAAATGGGCTCACGGACTGCAGCGCCCGCTCCAGCCTGCAGAGAGGGGAGCCTGCCACACTCAGGAAAGGGGAAACGGCTCCTGAAACCCGCACGAGTGACAATTCCCCGCAGCTTGAACTTCGGTGACAAAGGCAAAGAGATCATTAACTGTGAGCGAGGAGAGTTTGTGGAGGAGAGAAGAGAAAAGGAGGGGGGAAAAAAAAAAAAACCAAAAAAACGCTCTTTAACTCTGGAGTTTTTAAAAGTGCCCTTGTTTGTTTTCTTGGCAGAGGAGCGGAGCGTTTGGCACCCATCCTTGGAAGGTGGCCCAGCTGTACAAACGCTGGGGTTGGCCCTTTGCACGCTGTTGCTAAGCCGATGGCCCAATAGCCGGCGGGGCCCTCCGCACCCCACCCGCGCTCCGGCCGCATCCAGCCTCCAGCGCAACTGCATTCAAAGCTTCTTTTCTCCCACTTGCTAATAATAATAATTTAGGAAAAAAAAAAAAAAAAAAAAAAAAAAAAAAAAAAGAGAAGAAGAAGGCAGGAAAGTGCGGAGTTTATGCAAGCACACCCTCCCCGGCTCTTGCCAGGAGCCGAGCAGAGGGGAGCTGGGGAGCACCAGCCCGTGCCCGGCTCCCGCTGGGACGGACGGGGCTCAGCGCTGGGCTCTGGTCGGACTCGTTCTGCGCTGCCTCCCTCTGCTCCCACAGCCTCAAGGTATAGGGCAGAAACAAAGGGATTTTTTTTTTTTCCCCCTCCCCCCCTTTCCTCCTTTTTTCTTTTTTAATAACTTTATCAACTCCGAACCCCAGGATGATTTGTGTGTTTCATACTCTCTCTGTGCTTCTACTCTCGGTTAGAACTTGGATCCTTTCCATTTCTCAGTTAAAAACTCTTCTTGTTTTTTTCTTTTCTTTTTTTTTTTTCCCCCTCTCTCTTTCCCCCCCAGTTGTCTGTGGTTTTGCATGAAAGGGCATTGTTAACTCCTTCACTGCCCTGTTGGAAAGGACTCTCTCGGCTCCACTGTTTTAGGTATTTCTGGAAGAGAAGCATAAAGTGCTGGGTTTCAAAAACACGGGCTGAAAAAAAGAGAGCAGTGATGGAAAAGAGTCACATTTGAAACCCCAGCTGGGAAAGCAGAGCCCTTGTTGTGGATTTACAGGCTTGAAATCCCTCACCCATCCTGCAAGGCACAGGATGAGGCCATCCCAAGCTGGTGCTCAGAAGCATCCATTTAAGGGGCAGAAGGTGAGAGGTTTGGTAAAAGCATGGGATAAGGTGACTGCCCCGGCTGCTCCACAGGGAAAGGAGAGCCAGGCCACCACGTGCTGCTGCTGGACAGGGCTGACACTCCTTCCTGGCTCAGTGTGTGCACAAAGCCTTGCTTTTGGGTGAAAAAAATGGGAATTCTGATCTTTTTTGCTGCCTAACTACAAAACAAGCAAAAGGTGCACTTTTGCACCAAGGGTGTGTTAAATGCCATGTCACACTTGCCTGTGGCTGAACTGGAAGTCCTCAACACACCAGGACACACACAGATCGTGGGAAAAGCTGGGCAAATTCTCAATGGAAGTTGTAAAACATAGAGGATTAATTTTCCCTGTTGTCCACAGGAGATGAGGGACTGGGAAGTTGGCATCTGTAATTTTAACCATTTTTTTTTTCCCCCTCCTCATCTGCAGTTGCAGCTGCAGACAGTGGGGATGGTCTCTCTCCCGTGGGGAGGCTGGGCTGGGTGCGCATGTCCACGCCTGCACTGCTCCAAGAGCTTTCCCAGCTGAAGTCCTGGAGCTTTGAGGGAATGCTCGAAACAGGGATGACTTCAGTATTTGGCAGCAGCTAGGATAAGTTATCTTTTTCCTTTAAAATAGAGCATGTTATGCAAGCAGGTTTTATTTTAATTACGGGTATTTTTTTGTTTCTGTAGATTAAAAAATAATCTTCTTGGAACAAATAGGAATGTAAATTTAATGTTTCATGCTATTTGTGAATTAAATAACAGAGCATTTCTTGTACACCTTCTCAAAGCACATGAGAAATCCCCTCTTATATTTGCACACCCTGTGGTAATTAGCAAGTAGTATTTTTCAATTTTAGACTTTAAAAAAAAAACCTTTTGTATTGGTTAAAACAAGTGCATATTTTTTTCCAGCATGCTCCTCAGTATGATTGCTGTTCCCGAATGTTTCCATGCATGTTACCATGTGTGTTTGTTTTGCCTGTTAGTTCAGTTTTGTAGAACAAATGGAGAAAACGAAAATATAGATTTTTAACCGCAACAAGATTCCCTGCAGACAGGATTTTTTTGTACAGCTATGGAAATGCAGCAGCTCAGAGGAAGAGCACAGCATGTAATTCTACATACATCACAGCCCTTTTTTATTACTCTTACCACAGCAGCTGAATGGAGAATTACGAAAACTATGTCCCTGATTCTGTAAAGATTTTAGAAAGAGGCTTAACTTTAGGCATACAGGTAACTTCAAAGGGAATTAAGTGAAAATAGAAGATGTGAGTATTTCGTGACAGACGAATGCATTAGAGAAAATGATCTATACAAAACTTCATCCAGAAGTTCTGGAATTACGTTAATTGACCTTGGTGAGCTAAACAAAAGCTAAGTTGAAATTATTTTCAGAATTTAAACCCAACACTTTTGCAAAATAAAACCCAGTGTAATGGATATTCCTATTGTTGTGTATCTGTTGGTTTTCTATAGGCAAATGTGAAATCCAGCACTGAGGAAGGGAGTGGGAACATCGCCATTGATTTTACTGATGCCAGAATTTTGCCCAAAACACTTATACTTCCCTTGGCTCCGAGTTTTCTTTTATCAACTCTGACATTGTTTTCTGCCTCTCTGCTGTCACATTGCATGGGGTGCAAGAACATTTTAAAATTAACAGTAAGCTTGAGCTGCAGAGCACGGCTCATTGATCAAACCTCTGAATCCATCTGACACAGTTTGATCAGGTGTTTGATTCCTGCACAGACACACCTCTTCCCACACTCACAACTTTGGCACACCTGTTGTGACCCAGGTGGGAAATTTTGTGCATTTAGCAAATCCCGGTCTGGTGGGGAAAACTAAGCATCAATTTTGTTCCACCACGTAGGAGTAAGCTTTGTCAAGTACTGCACATCGCTTTATGATCATGCTAAAGCCACTGTGACAACGAGCCACCTCAGCAAGCTGTCATTTTAATGTTCTATCCATTTCCTTTCCGTGTGTGTTTGCTCCACATTTCAGCGAAGCCTCATCTCCCCTGCCCACCGCCATCGGCTACGAGGCTGCAGCAAAGCCCCGGCTCGAGCGTGTCACTTAGAATGAACCCGAAAAACTCCACACAAAACGGTCTGCTCGCTGGCTTCCAGAGGAAAATTCCACCCCTGGTCAGAAAGAGAGGAGGACAAGCCAGACAGTGGTGGGTGACACCTGCACAGGGGCAGCCAGGAGCGTTATCCGTGTGGTTTTCGGACGCGATCCCTGGGGGTGGCTGCAGCGGGAACCTCTCTGTGCCTCCCTGCCACAGCTCCCTGGGATGCCCGTGCCCATTTATCACTTCAAACTAAGCTGAGCAGCTCCACTGTAATACTGCAAATTACAGGCCTTCTGGATCATCATTTTAAAGCACTTAAGCTTGTGTTGTCTTTTAGCTTTTTATTCATCTAACTAGTTAAGGTTCTGAAGATGTAATCTAGTTCCCATTAAGACAAAGAAGAGGATTCCTTTCCCTGTGAAGTGTTGTACCCCAAGAAGCCAAGAACTTTGGTGTCTGCCTTAGACATGTATATCTTACTGGCATTAACAGCTCAACCTATGGATTTTTCTTCATCAGTGGGGAAATTTTATTCTTATCCCCATTTTACAGGATGAAATCTCTTATCCAGTAAAGTATGTGAGCGGGTGCCAGTTTCAACAGAGCTGGTGGAATATCTCCAGGATAGACTGCATTTGCCAGAAGTGCAATTTGAAGTGGAAAATTATTCACAAATTCTGGTTGAATGTAATGCAGAGTTTTGTCAGAAAGAAAATCAGGGGAAATACTTATCTCAGGCTAAATATTTCATTTCAGTATTTTCAAAATAAACTATATGATTTTCACTATTCTTATACCACTTAGTTTTCAAAATTAACCATTTTTCTTCATTATTATTTTAAAAATAATATGGATAATTGAATTAACCAAACCTCTCAGTAAGAGAGTGAATTGTCACTGTTCAAAGTTTCATTTTGATATTTTGAAATGGAGGGTTTGCTCAGCTAGAATGTTTTTTGTTTAAATTTTGTTTTAAAAACAGTATGAAAACTTCCATTCCAAGCAATGCAATCTGGTCTGACCCAAAATGAAACTCTGGGCAGGGGGAGGGCTTTTATGTCTGTTCCATCAACTCTTTGTGTGTTTGAAGCTGAACCTCACCTGAATCTTTTCCCCCAGTTTGCTGTTCAGCCACCAGACCGAAGGGAACACGTCCGTACAGCTCCAGCTCCAGCAGTTTAACAGCTCTATTGTTTTCACTACCTGTGCTGGGAGTCAGCCTCGTGGCTTTGAGCCTCCCTGAATCGATGCCCAAACAAACTTTTGGGAAGTCAAACCAGGTGATGGGCAGAGCCCAGCGGGGAGCCCCGGAATCCTGGCTGGCCCTTTGGTGCTCTGAGTTCAGGACCCTACCACAGAACTCCCTGGATTAAGAAGGAAGGATGGGGGCTAAAAGGGGAATTATTTTCTTTCACAGATTTCAGTGCTTTTGACCCAAACTGGGGGAGTGTGTAAGCTGAAAGAAATGCCTGGGTGGATTTGAAACTGAGATCAGGACTACATTTTTCAGTGGTTCTTATATTAGTTTAAAATGTTCTTCTCCCTCTTATGAGCATAACTTCCTTTAAATAAATACACAGATTACCTTCTCCTAGTTGCTGAGAGTTTTTCCATCCTCTTGTAATAGCTCCTCATAATAATGCAAAATATGTGATAAAATAAAAATGAGTTGAAACAATTTTGCAACGACTACTTTAGCAATTAATCTGTTCAGGGAACAGCAGGAAAAACAAAGACATAAATTTAAACCTATACCTCTAAAGAGCATAATTACCTTTTAAATTTCAAACTGTACACACAAAAAAGAATTCAAACCATCCAAGAGAGAAGGAAACATGAGCCAAAGGATGCTTGCTATGCACCAAAATATTTTCCACCAAACTAAGTTTTGCGAACTTCCCAATGCCAGGCGATGTGTATCTGCAGCTCACTCATACTGCCTTAATTTGTTGCTCTGTGTGACAAGTTGTAGTCTGATTTAGCCTGACATGCCATGGTATGCACAGCACACATTTATCATGATAAGACAGTTGAAAACCAAAGACAAACAGCCCCAAAGAGAGAGTTAAATAGCATGATCCAGCAGCGGCCTGCATCCATCAGAGGGAGGCTGTTTGAAATGGCACACCTTCCTCTCGCCAGTAAATAAATACGGATTGCGTGCTGTAGCTGGGAGTGAAGGAGATAACACAGTGTTCCCACGGACAACTTTGTTTCTTCTCCTTCGTGTGTATCAGTTACATTCTTTTTAATGACATCCTTTTTTATCAGCGCAGTGAAAAAACAGGGTGTCTTGGACTCGTAAACCCCACTGAAATGAGAAGATGAAATCTCTCGCTGCTCACTGGAGAATGAGGCGAACCCAGCTGCTGCTGCTGCTGCTGCTGTAACACGATGCTCCGGCAGAATTCTGTTCTTTATTACGTTGGTAAAAGCACCAGGAATTCAACTGGCTTCATTTCTGGCCAACTTCAGGTTCCTCTTCTAAGGACACAAAATATTTCTGGGCTGTAACTGAAGTGGTTTCATCATGCAGGATTCCTCTGGCGAAGGGGATGACCTCTTCAGTGTTTGGGGCTCTGAGAGAAACTACTGCCCAGCTGAGGCAATGTTAGTTGCATTCCCGTTACTAAAAAGCCCAGTAGGAAACAGGTGACTTTTTGTCATTTAGTGAATGAAGGTGTTGGTAATTATGACAAAGAGCTCAGTTTGAAGGGGTTGTTATAAAACACCACAACACAAACACATCCGTTTCTCTCCTTGTGTCTCAGGTATCACATCTGAGGTGATTCTGAGGCCCTGGGATGCAGAGGTTTAGGGCATTACACAGATCTGATTTTCATGCCTAGAAAACTGACACACACTAACACAAAGGTTTTTATCACCTGTATTTGGGCCACAAAAGAAAATAAAAACCCAGGCTAACATGGGTTAGCCTAAATTTGTAACAAATTTTTTAGTGTTCTTTTTATAAAGAGTGGTGTTTTGACCAAGTGAAAGCTGCCTTCACTTTGGTCCCTTTGTGTTCAGCATGAAAGAGAAGCTGAAAACTTCAGTTTACCTTAAAGTTTGTCTTAAACTGCTCTTAAAACTGTGTCTGTGGTGTTGTACTTCCTCACTTTGAGGAGTGGGATGAAGAACTGAGCATGTCCTGCATCTGCTTAGTGTTCTACGGGCTGCAGGATTATCACACATCCAAAAAGAAACACTTTCCAGTCTACATGAGTATCAGTGGAAATGCAGGTCGTTTCAGAGCAGTTCTCTTTTTATCATAGAAAAGTGATGTTCTCTATGGACCTGGACCAAAGCCTGATCGTGTCAATGAAAGGACTCCCACTGAATTCAGTGTGACTTGGAGGGGTTCCTAAAAATTGGAACAAAGCAGCAAACTTCATAAATCTTCTGATGAGGTCCTTAAAGTGAGAATTCAGACCCCATGGGGCAAAGGTTTGTGATTAGAAAGATGATTTGGCCTCTCTTCCTGAGTTGAACCATTCAGATCTTGCTGAAGATTCATTCTTTTAGAAATATCATATGCCAGTCAGCACAGGGGATCATGGCTCTGCTAAATGCTGCATTATGCCTTTTACTTATCATTATGGTATGAGATTTGATTAAGGCAGTCAATGACCCTGTGCTTAGAAGCAGAGGGGGAAAAAAAGGAAAAAAAGAAAGATCATGGAGCCATAGAGCTAAATTATGTTGCTGAGAAGTGAAACAATTGAAGGTGTGGAGGAGAGAGGAATTATCACAGCACTGTTGGCACTGAAGTGGTGTTGGGAGGGTTTTACCTGCCATAAAGCATATGCTGGCACTATTTCATCCTCCACCTTGGCCATAATGCAGACCCTGTTTGTGTAGGAGAGTTTCCCAGCCTGAGAGCAGAGGAGCACACGGCTGCCCACACTCCAGGATCCCAGGAATGCTCACCAGCAGCTGCTGCTCTCAGCAGCCCCGTGCCTGCTTATGGCTACACCCCTGCACCTTCCCCAGGGAGGTTTTTAAAGGTGTGTAGGAAAATAAAAGGGGTTGAAACTCTATGTCCCCATCGACAGAAAACCACTTTTGTTTCCTTCCCTTCTCTCCCTTTAGACCTTCTGCATGTTGCCCAAAACTTGGTGCTGCACTTGATGTGTCAGAGCCCGCTGGGAAGGAAGGACTGCTCTCTGCACGATTTTCTGTCACGACTCTTTCAGCATCTTGGCTCAAGGTAGTTTATCACTCCCTGGGTGCACTCTGGGTGCCTGTCTCCCGAGGCTCATGACGTGAACCATCGTGTTGACGTGTGGAGCCTCTTCTCAAAGCTGCTCTGTACAAGTCATTCAACCTTTTAATTTGATTAGGAGGTTAATTTGCATGGTACTGTGCGTATTCTTTTACTGGAATATATATACTATGAAATGTATGATGTAAGTTAATCCAAAGCTAAAGAGGCCAATAAAAACCAGTTCCTTAAGGAGGAAGAAAAAAGAGCAGAGCTCAATGGAAGAAAAGCTTGGTCTCAGTCCAGAGTCCTGACTCATTGTTAGCCTCCAGAGCGTCTTGACTAGCATCAACGTGTCCTGGAAGCAATGTGATTTTCCTACTGTATTAACGAAAAAATAATAAAATGTAATGCTAAAACAATAGGACATACCAGAAAAATTTCCACTGAGGAGCGAGGCTCTGTAATAAGCTCATGTCAGAATGGTTTCCATCCTGTTTGTGGAATCTGAAAGTATGGTGGAGTGACACGACTTTGTGCAGGCTGTGGAGAAGGGAGCAGCTCCTATACATGTGCAGGCTGTTTCTTCTATACCAAGTGCTTCAGAAAGCTGGGAAACAGAAAATGAAATGTATTTCTACTAATGGGAGCCACCCAGTCAAGAGGGAGCACTAGGAATGTGCTGTATAGCTGCAGAAAAGCATTAAGACTTCATGGAAATCTGAAAAATGCTTCAATGGCTTTCTACCCATGTCTCTCCATAACTATAATCTCAAAAATATATATAATTTGGAAGTGACGGCATCCTGGAAGCTTTACTAGTGTTAGCTCACAGTTATCTTTTGCTTGATCCTGTGAAATAAATTATAAGCAGCAAATCCCAAGTGCAGATAAATTCTTCTCCATCTGTTTTCTTATAAGAGAAAAAAATGTAGAATTGCTTTCATGCAACAATTGCACAAGCAAGTCATAAGCCTAGAGATGAAGGAGAAGAAAGCTAGAATGCTTTCTGGTTTAATGCCAAAGATTTTTAAGATAAAAATTCTCTGAAAGTAACTTCAATAAACCAACGACTGTTGAGCTTAAACAAACCTCAAGTCAAGTTACATTCAATTTCACTTAAATATTCCTTAGGAGAAAAAGAAAACATAAATGCACAAAACCAAAATTTTTATGTCTTATTTGTCATCTTTTTCCCACAATGTCCTAAGCTGAAATGAGGTCATTTGGGTTTTAGTAACCAGTCCAAGTAAAGTGCTAAATATATTTCAAGGTAGAACAAGAGTTCACATCCCAAAAACAAAGGAGTTAGGACATATATAAAACTGCATGAGGCTGACTGCACTCAATGCCTAGGGAAGTATAGTTTTACCTGTCAGAAACAAAAAAGTTGGTCTGCATCCATTACATAGACATAAAATAATCTCAGCAAGGGCTGCACAACAGCTAAAGCCTGAGAAAATACTGGCTAAACTTAGCAGAAGAGTTGCTAAATCAGAGTTGTTTCTTTTCAAGGAAAATTTTGTTACATTTAAAAATAAAACAGGTACAATCCTGTGTGGATCAATAACACGTGTAGTGACAAAAGAGTGACAAAAGATGCTTATACAGTTATAATTACAGTTTTCAGGTCACTTAAATGCCTTGAATGGACAGTCCACAAAGAGAATATGACCAGGCACTATGAATAAGGGCCTGAATAAATAGTAAATTTATTTACTAAATATTACTAAATTCTATATTACTAAATTACTATAAGAAGAAGAAGTAAGAATTAGAGTGATCCTGAGTTTCAGGAGTACAAGTGAATGAACAAGTACTGCAGACTTTGCATATGAGTATCTGGAAGGGATCTAAAAATCAAAAAAATTAAATGTTTGGTAGTTACATCTGTCCCTCTTTATTCACAGCATGCTTATTTAGGACTTTGTAGGCAGTGAAGATTTTTTTTTTCCGTTTTCATATTTGTTGTGTTTTTTCAGTCTTTATTACATGGCTATCAGAAGTGCTCTGACCCCACTCGAAATCCAAACCCCAAAAATGCATGAAGGGAAATAATCCAAATGTCAAATGTAACCATGAGCAGTTAGTCAATCCATCCAAACAAAAGCAATCAAGCCACATCCTCCTCTTTCCTCTCTGGAGACTCACGTACAGCTAATAATAACCCACCACGGGCACTTTGAGGAAAGGGAAGTGAGGAGGAGCTGTGAGTTTTGACCCCATTCTAGAAAACAAATTGGCTCCAGGCATTTTGGTGAAAGTGCATCAGCTGGTGACATCCCAGTGTTAAAGTTTATGTGAATGATCTGAATTACACCCAGGGATCAGGTGGAGCCTAGGGTGCCACTTGCAATGTGTACAAGCAACTCAGGAGGCTCTAACAACCCCGCTCTGCAACCCCTCAAGTGTTCCTGCTGTCCTGCAAGGGTCTCTCCTGCATGATTTCACATCAAGTTGGTACTGGAAAACCCATGAAAAAGCAGGATGAGTTTTTCTCCTGATGAGGCAGTCCATTCATGATTCATGGGCACTGGGTGCCCACTGCCCTTGCCCATGGCCTCCCCAGCAGCTAGGGGTGGTAGCAGCACCCATCTAATCCTCCTGCAGCCCCAACTAAAGTGTGAAATCATACATGCACTTTGACAGGATGTATTTAGGTGGCAGTTTTGGGGAAAACACTTGGTTTTCTGTTGAGGCTCTTGCCCCAAAGACAGGGGCAGGATTAACTGGTGCCTGGTGGCCACAGAGGGAGCAGCCGTGCCCTGTCTGGGGACTTGGTCTGGCAAACACTTTGTGGAGTTTATTAATCCCCACGAGCTGACCAGGGCTGCTTTCATGTGTGAAGTTAAATACATGCCTGCTTGCAGGCTGAGGGGCTTTATGTATTTATACCTCATGTCCTTGAAAATCTAGCTTTCATGTGTGAGCACTTGGTTAGTGTGGCTTATTCCCCTGTGTGCTTCCCTGAGTGTAAGTTCTTTGTGAATCTACCTGAAATTGTCTTTTGCAAATGTATTGGTTTCAGTTTGTAAGAAAGTTGTTCCTGTTTGTACTGCTGGGCATTTCTTTTGTGCATTTTCCTTTTTCAGAGGCTGACAGCTCACTGGCTTCAGTTTTCATGTGATCATTCCTGAAATTGCTTCGTGCTTGGACAAATTTGGAGGTGTTCTGTGCAACTTCTTTAAATAGTGAATGAAAATAGTACTTCAAGAATAAAGGAATGCTTTATAAAGGAAGAAAGAAGATTCTGCTTCTTTCTTCCATTTTTGTCTCTCATTCATCTAATGAGCTTATTTTTACTCCCCATCTTTCATCCCCCACTCTATATTAACAACTTTTCCCTTGATTTCATTGATTCTCCTTGCCCACAGTGGCCTTTTTTAATAATTTATTCAATATGTTTATTCTTCTGAAAGTACAGGCTGCCAAGAGAGGTTGTGGAATAGTCATCACTGGCTCACCTAGACACCCATCTATTAGGGATTATTTAAGGATAAGGAAATCAATCCTTCTGTGATTCATGGGGAGGAAGGGATGGATAAATGACCTGGTAGAATAGTCCCCTCTAATTTAAATTATTCTGTTTTGGGTTTTGTTTTTTATTTTGTTGAATTTGGGGTTTTGCTGTTGTTGTTGGCTTTTTTTTCCTTTTTTTCCTTTATTTTTTGTTCTGAATTCTTTTTCATCTTAATTTCCTCTTTTTTTTTT
>VZTN01013185.1:143264-201101 GCA_013400515.1 Erpornis zantholeuca | reverse complement strand
TTTCCCTTTTTTTTTTTTTTTTTTTTTTTTTAGATAATGTCCTCTTGTGTTCGTGTTCTTTGAAAGTATGGAGAATTTGCATGAACCAATTTTTATTAGTTCCCTTGAGAATGTTAAAAACTTCAATTAGGTCACAGTGAAGTCTCTTTTCCAGAGTGAAATTCCTTAATCTTCCTTAATAACTTAAATCTTTGAGAAGTGATGTTGTTCTGCAATGCATTTTCCTCAAAAGTAATTATATACCAGCTAAGTTGCTACATAATAGTCAGTGCTGTGTTGTGCTGAGTATAATCAGTCCTTGGGTTTTGTAGAGCCTATTAGCCCTGATGGGCTGGAAACACATGACTGTCAGGACGGAGTTGCAGGCTGGGAGATAGGAATTTCCAGTTTCCCAGAAGCTGGCATTTTCTATTTGCACAGGAACCTCTTGCAGTGTAAGCTGATATTCTGCCTGTATTTCTTAGTAGATCTGCTCAATTGTAATTTTGGGATTATTTTAACAACAGCAGGAAAGGAAAACCATGAGGCAAATGTGAGTTAACAGGCTGAGATATGATGCAAACTCTGCTTTTTGCTTCATGTATGTATTATCATCCTTGCCCAGTGTTAGCTATATTTTCCAGTAGAATGCATCAAGCTGTTTGATACTCTCAGTGATCAAAAGCTAAAATCCCAGTATTGATCCCAGGGCAGTAGGAAGACAGAATCTCTCCAGTCTGGGAGAAACTCCCCTTCGTGTCTGCCCTTGTGCTGTTTCTTCTTTCACTTGTGTCAGCTTTGGGGTCATTGCATAACCACCCAGAAAAACTTCTACTTTCTGGAATTAAGGGAAAAGAGCCATCCAAATCCTCTTAAGAAGCTTTGAAAGAGCTGCTTGCTTTCCTGTGTGCAGCACTGAGAGCACCATTAGTGCATCGTTGGGAGCAGGAGCAGCTCTGCTTCATTTCCTTGGCCTCTGTTTCCTCACCAGGAGCTCAGTGTGCTCCAGTGCTGGCCACAAAAGGGGTAAAAAGAGACTCACTGGGCTAAAACATAAAACTAAAGTAATGCCAAAATGGGTTGTTTCTAGAATAGCTTTGATGTAATATCAAGAATAGTTTTATCTCACCCAAAAGTACATAATGAAAGTTATGGAGGGCTCCATAGTCCACATGGATTCAAAGTTTCCTACCATCTCTGTTGCAAGGATTAGGATAATCTGCTTGGTATCTGCAAAAAAAAAAAGAGGGTTGAAGATGCTAGTAAGAGGGGTCAGTAAATGATCAAGTTTTCACCTTCTTATCTCCTGCAGATTATATTCCTATTTCTGGTCTATGTGACCTTAAAAAGCGTGGGATTGAGGCAAAATCTCATGGCCCAAACACTCTCCAACCTGAAAGGCTGCCATTAAATAGCTTCTCTTGTTTTTTAATCCTCTAGTTTTATGAGTTCATTTCTTCCCTGGGTGTCTTCAAAATATTTGCTCATTTTATGGACAACGAGATGCAGATGTTTTGCAATTAAGAGCATAAACATTCTGCTTGAGCAACAAGAGTCTATAATACCTCTTCATCTCAGCTTGGTTGATACTATTCACAGGCACAAGGTGGTTCATGCTGAAGTTGCTGTCTTGGTCAGCCTTTTCCTCATTCCACACTCAGTAGATAAGGGTGGGTATTTTGGAAAAACATGAAAGGTTTGGTTACTTTCCTTACCCCCCTTCCAGCTGAAGAAAAAATCAAGAGGGTTTCATAAAGCAGCAAAACCTGCTTCCTGCACCCACAGTTTTGCCAGTGTAACTTTCTCTGCTCTGCTTTCTTCTGATCCTTTTTGCCACCTCCAGAGCACTGTATCTGCTAATAAAGGTACTTCTATAACTCAGTTGTCCATGAAGTCATGATGAGAAGCCCTGCTCTTCCAGTCCTGCTTTTTTTCTGGAGTAAAGACTCTTTAATCATTCTGTAATAATTACAGCAATGTTTTCCCTTGGCCCCATGGGCATTATTTTGAGGGCAGGCACTGGTGTGGCACCAACTTTATGGATGTGTATGTTTTTGGCAAGGAGAAAAGGTTCAAATGCTTCTCCTCTCCCTGTGCTGTATTTCCTGTGAATCTCTTCATGCCTCATTTCTGCTTTGCAATCTGCTGTTGCATTTCTCCACACATTTAGTTGCAACAGCCTGGATGTGGCATAATCAGCACTGTTCTTGCTCCAGTCTGCACAGCAGCCCTGCTTTGGTCACTGAAGTGACACCCCTTACCTTTGGTCCCCTGAGAAGGAAAAGACACTGAAGAGAGGATAGGACTAGTTAAATGCCCAAATTCTGAAGCATGTCATCCTCAAATGTCACTGGACTTGGACTCTTCTGGGGGTTCAAACCTTCTCCTGCACCAGCAGTTTCCTGCCCAAGTGTGTCTGGGGTCACCCTCTGATGAAACATATGATGATGAATCAGATTCAGAGCTCATGGAAGAAATGGGTCCAGGAGAACATCTTCAGACTTTGTTTTGTGTCATATTCAAGTATTATATAGTCTTGCCATGCCAGGATATTTTTACTGTCTTAGAGACTGGAAACAAGAAAATATTTTGTCTCTTGGCTGAAGAATTTGCCCATATTTGTTACAGCTTACTTTAATTCTGCTTGAATTCAGTGCATCTAGTTTCTAGGCTTAGCTTAACATTGGGACATACTCTTATTCTGCTGTAACTGTTTACTTCAAATATTGTACTTTAGCAAAACTGTGCCTGCTCATAATAACTGAATAGCTGCTTTCTTAAAACACCCACTGAAAGGCACTACAAAAAAAAGTCAGATTTTCAGGGAATTTTTTATTATTATTTTTGGTTTTTAACCTGGCAAAAATTTGAATTTTAAAAGTTTACATTACAATCTTCATTAAAGTCAACAATAACAAAGTTCGAAGCAGGAATAGAAGTCCCATGATACTCAAATTAATATTACAAGGAAAAGCTAAGTACTTAAGAGGCCTGTTGCACAGCAGTGTATTCAAGTCCTTAGCTGGAGTCTTAAGGGTCAAGTTTCTGTCACTATTAGTCATGTTATTTATATGTATATGGACACAAATAAACATGTATATACTGCATGTGTGCACACACACACACGTGAGGCCATTGCTAGACCCCAGCGTGGCACAGTCTGGCTGGAAAAATGTAAATCATGCATGGAAAGATTATAAACTCTGTGCTTGCAGGCAAAGGGGAAGGAGCGTGCTGTGGAATGCAGTGTCACCACACACAAGGCTTCTGCTAGTTACAAGATGTTTCTGTCTTGTTACTGAAAGAGAAATAAAGTTGGAGAAGGAAGAGGAAGCATGTGAAAAAAGGATATTTCCCATAGAGGTATTGTGATTGCCGACTTCTGAGTTTCTATGATCCTTGCATGGAGCTCCTTCAGCTGAGACAGAAACTCACAAAAGAATGGCATTTTCTGCTTTGGCAGAAATAGTTTCTCCCTATTGCAACAAAGAAGGGATAAATATGTTGGTGTACAGACCTGCTTTCTTCCAGATATCCAAAATGCCATCCCTGGACACTGCCTGCCTGTGCTCTCCTGAGGTGAGACCACTTCCATTCCGACACCCCCACACACAAAGAGGATTTCAAACGTGCTGAGCTGCTGAGACACTGTGGGCTCTTCAGCCTAACAGACTGCAGTGGGTAATGTGGAAAAAATGAAACTGTGTCAGGTACAAGTTTGTCCCTTTTGTTGAAGAGGTTGAAAGCTACTGTCTTTATTATTTCCCTTGATATCTAGGATGTGGCACACAGAATAAAAGTGCTGAATTAGATTCACGGTGTTCACAGGAGGTAGCTTTGGCTCACCCATGGCAATACAAGCTTTGATTTGGAGGAGGAGGTCTACAAATGCATGAGGTGTCAGTTGTCCCTTATGAAGTCCTTCTGGCTGAGACCAGCTGTGGTTTGTGTGTGGCTCCTGTGTGCTTGTGCTCTGGAGGGACTGATCTGTAGTTTTCCTTTATGCAAACCTTCTATCAGCGGCTTTGGTACCTCCTGATCTGATGCTGAATGGCTGTGGTTAAGCTGTGGGACAACGTGATACAGCTCGTTTATTATAATATTTGGGAAAGAAAAAGATGGTTCTTCATCATATCCCAGCGTTCCTGATTATGTGTGACAAACTGGAGCTATTTAATCCAAACCATTAATGACCTTATAATGCTTTTTAAAGCCAGTCAGTACCACGATCCTTATTTTGCAACACTTTATGATTAAAATGTTACGGGAGGCGAGCTGATTACCCAAACCGAGTTTGTTGAGTGGATGCTTGTGGAGGACAATCGTTATGAGCCTCTGTGCTCCTGCCGGGCTGAGCCTTGCAGTGCCTCCCAGCAGACAATGCTCAGCTGAACTCGCAGTGACCCAGTTGTCTGTGCTAATCACTCGCTGATTACTGGCTAATCAGTGCCTTGTTTAGAGCAACCAAGCCAAAACTACTCTTTGCCGTGCTGTGCTTGGAAAGTGGGATGCATGTTTTGGTCGTCCCCATCACTGTGCCATGACTGCAGCCCAGGTGGGCCATGGATTGTGGACTTGTCCCACATGAGGCCAGCTCGGAAGTTTTATCTGGGTGCAGACTTCCCCGGTTCCTCTGTAGCCCCATGTGATGAAGAAAGCACCTTTTGTAGTGTTATCTGCCTCTCACAACTGTTAGAAGGGCAGGAGCTCCTGCTGGGGTCAGTGGGAGAGATTTTATACTCTAATTGCCTCAACAGAGTGAACCCACCCCAAGGTTGTGGTCTTGGCTCGCACTTGTCATGGAGTTCAACTCAGCGTGGAGAAAAGGGGAAAGGAGGGGGGCAAGGAACCCTCACCTGTATTTCTGCAAATGTGTCACTTGGTAGATGCCTGAAACAAATAACACTTAAATTGTGAACTTTTGTTACCAGATTTTTGTGCAGGTGAGAGATGGGAGTTATAAACCTCCCAGTGATAGCTGATCCCAAGAATAGGATCCCACTTGGCAGCATGCTGCATAATTCAGCAAGAGAAATGTGGATTTAAAAGCCTTATTATCCTTGTCCTTGGCCAGAAGGGTGCAGGCAATGGCTTGGCCTTTTTTACCAGCATGTTTATTAAAGGGTTAATCAGCTGTATAAGGTTAAATTTCACACCAGGGATTTTTAGTATGGGCTTTCTGGCCAAACTTATCTTGCTGTCAAACAAATACCTGCAGGTTTAGAACAGGAAATAGAGATTTTTTTGTTGTTTACAACTTTTGATGTGGGACACACTCAAGGCATTAGCTATCCTGATCCTGCTGATTTAAAAAGCACTACAGTGACAGCAAGAATGAATCAATCAGTACAAACCTACTAGTTTTGACTTTTGAGGTCTTAAAACTCACTTTTGCTGCAGATCCATTATAATGTAATCAATATTTTTTAAAGAGTATGAAATGTGTTTTTCTTTTTTTGCCTTTTTTTCCCCCTTCATTTGTTACTTTGTGAATGCAGCTGCAAGAATAATCTACACTCAAAAGCAGAATGTTGTGTTCTATGATAGCTTGGGTTAGTTAATATGAATTACAAACACCTTAATGTTTAACTTCTTTAAGTCTACCTGGGAAGGCTTTTGGTCACATGTCAAAATTATTTTAATACACCACATTGTTATGTCTTCTGATCTTGCCTGCACTTTCTGTTCATTTGAGGTGCCAGACAGGAATGACAAGATTAGAAATGAGGCTTAATAGCAGAGATATTGTGCATGAATAAAGTGATCAACCCTCAGTTTGTTCTCCCTCACCAGCTATCATGAAAGTGAAATGGTTTTTCTGGTTGTGTATTGGAGAAAAAGTATGTGCCTGATGGCTTGAAGTAAGTTTCACTCTGGCTGAAAACACCATTAGGATCTCTAAACTATGGATTTCCATGGACCACAGGAAGTGAAAAGTGGGGCTGACCCCAAAAATCTGCAGACTTCCAAGCTGCCCAATATTCTGACAGGTCTGTCAGCCCTAAACTTGGATACACATCCATTCACACATAGAATAAACACAGAGTATAGAAGAGCAGGGCAAAACTTTGTAGAATAAACTTACTATTAGAAATATGCCAGGACTTCACAATAAAAGGCAAAATGTATTGAAATTTATGGGGTTTAAAATTTCCTCACAAAGTCTAAAGTAGGCTGGAGTTTGCTTTTTTGTCTGACCCTGCTCACCTTTGCCAATGAGAAGGAGCCAATTTATGAAGGAAGTTGGCTTTTCCTAAAGGCAGATTTGAAATTTCATGCATGATGTTAGAATTTCCTAGCATTTCTGCATGCCAAGAAGAAGTATTTCCACTCAGTTTCCCAGAAAAAAACCACAACATTCAAGGTACATAGCTTTCAAAATGTTGAGATAATTCAGCTACAAATATTTGCAACATCCAGCCCTGGTTGTTAAAGCAAACATTGCTCAGGAAATAGATGCCTTTGCCAGGGACTAGGAAGACCAGGGTATCTAACTCTCTCACTTTTCTCTCAGACCATCTCAAGGAAATCCCTGCACCACTCCTTCCTCATTGCCTTCCTTGAAGTGGAATATTATAAGTTGTTTGTTTTTTTTTCTCTTTATGATGTCTTGCATATAATAGGCCCAAATACCACTATATTTTATATTTATTTTCATGCTATTTGAGAGATATCCAGCAATTATACTGAACAAAATCTGGGCTTGAATGCATAATGCTTTTTTAAAAATTTCATCATGTGTGGGTTTTGCTCCTTGCCCTTTCCAGAAAGCTAGATGAACTACTTGCAGTCTGCTTTTAATCCTTTTTTAAGGGTAAATGAACATCCTTCCTCCTTTGGTGTTAGAAACACTTCTTCTCCTTGGTCCTGGGAATTCATCTGTTCGTTTCATCTTGAAACTCACAATGTGGAGCAGATTGTTTGATAGTGCAGGGTGACACACGTGCTTTTTTAAACAACTGTTGTCTTTATTCTTCTGGCAGCAAATGCCACTGCTGTCAAATAAAGTAAAATTGACTCCCACAGGAAAGCTTAAGGAGTCAGATATGCCATCACAAATTCTGGCATAGACTGCTTGGAAACCTTTTTCTTCTTTGGCAGGACATGTGCTCAGTCCCTGAACACGCTGCTCAGAAGCTGTTACAAAATACAGAAGACAATAAATACTAAGCAAGTTAAAATTTTATCTGCTTTGAGAGACAGGGGTCTGAATGTCTGAGACACAAGAGTTCAATTGACAAGAACAAGAGATCTCACACCACTCTTGTAAATGAAAAGCTGTTAGGCAGGCAGTACCTTCCCCAATGCCATGTTTTTCTTAGAACTGGAGCATATATTACACACAAATTTGAGATTATCTCCAACAATTATCTAAAATTAACTGTGGTTTTCTGGTGAAAAACATTTAGAGGAGGATCTGATAAGGAGTGGGCCTATTTAAAATGCTTGCTACGAGAAAGAAAGGTTTGCTACTCTGAGTGAAACCAAAACATACCAAGTGTCAGAGGACAAAAGAACATTTGCTTCCTTTCCTTTGCTTATTAGCAGCAGCACTGGGATTTTATCACATCTATCAGTGGTTAACAGAAAAAGGCCAACACGAAGGAGAGGTGTTCCCATTTCTGTTTCTTTCGGTGTGGTACCAGCTGCCCTCTGGACACCTCTGCTCCCACACAGCATTCACACACCATGGCTGTCACAGGGCAGCTCAGAGCCCTCCTGGCAGCTTTTCACCCTGTGCACCCCAGGAAGGGGCAGCAGCTTGGACAACCAAAGCAAGGTCATGTCTGTTTGGTCCTGCAGCAGGGCAAGCCCCACGTGCACCTCGAGGCTGGGTAGGATGGGGCTGCTGCAGCTGCACCTCGAGGGTATCTCGTAGGAGCATCCTTATACACCCACCTTCACCTCAGCACACCGAGTGTGAGCTTGGGTGCTAAGAACATGAGCTCCTGAAGAGCCACGGGGACAAGTCCTTCTGAAACTCCACATTTATTTAGGTGTGACTTGGCCGAGAGAGCCCTGGTCATGTTTGATTCAAAGGGCTCTGAAATGAGTGTGGAGTCCAGCTGGGTGTGGTGTTATTTATTCCTGGTTGTGAAAGGCTGGAGCCATCCCGGTGTAGCAGGCTCAGGGGGAGACACCAACAGCACAGATTCTCTCCAGAGCAGCACAGATTCTCTCTGCACCTTTCCAGCACGGAATGGCAGAGGGGAAGCAAGGAGTGGTGCTACATGAGGTGTGTTTCCCTTAGTCCAGGCACTGGGTGGGAACAAGTCACTGCACTTAGGGACTCCCCAGGCTATACAGAACACAAATTACAGGGAGGGTTTTGTCAGCAGACAGGATCAGTGGAGAGGCTCCATTTCCCAGGCCACAGCATGTTACAGGTCACAGAATGAGTCTCCAAAGAGATGCTGTGGTTTCTCTCTTGGCTTTTTGCAAATCTTGGACTGCACAGAGCTGAGTTCAGGGACCTGATTTGCACACAAGAGAGTAACAGTGAGGAATATTTGAAAGCTATGATTTCTAAAACCATCTGAAGTTTGGCAGTTTCACCTCGTGGGTAACATCCACACAGACACATGTAAATTCTTTGCTTCCTTTATATGAACCCAAAGAGAGTAAGACTCACAAAACTCATGTCACCTTAAATTCACATGCTGAACAAATTCACATGCTGATTAAACAAAAAAAAAAATACAGCCATTCCACTTATCCAAAAGGCTGATGGATCTTGACAAACCTTTCAATGAACTCATTGTGGCTTGTCATTTGTAAGAGCCACAGAAACCAGGTGGATTTTGTTGTAAGAAATTTTCCATAGTTCTGCTTATCAGTCATGTGAGCATGGGCAATTATTTTCACGTCATGTTTGCTAGTACTGATTTACTTTGAATTTGACTGGTCTTAAAAAAAGAAAATCTTTAATCTAAACCAAACAACCCTTAATGCAACCAAATGTTTGGATGAAGAAAGGGCAAATGTCTGTGTGTTTGTGGAAGCAGCACCAATAAAAATAACACAGGCACCATCTAAGTTTGTAATGCCATCATGCAATGAAGAATAACTAAAAGGGCCAATTGTAACTTTATGAGGTTGAAAGAAGTTCCACTGTCTTCAGGATATTGCCTTTAACTGGAGAAGAGGTCTACACACTCTAAAAGCAGTTTCTCCAGAAGATTTGCAAATCTGACGGCTTCTTTTGTTTGCCTTCCATTTTTAGAAAGAACAACTTTTTAGAAATTTCTGCATGAGAAATATTTTCTCAGCTGCTAAAGTTAATTAGGAGACACAAGGATCAGTTCTGTTATATTTTCCTCTGAATAGAAGTGAAGTTATTTCATGCAATTTTTTACCCAACTCTGCTGTGTGATGGGCTGCATACAGAGCAGTTTATTTTTACCATTTTATCTCACACCTGTTTGGATACTGCCTGTTTTATGGTATTTAAACATACTATTTCTTGCCAATTGCTTTATCTCCACAGTTCCTGCTTTTGCTGCAAATGTTTCTTATTAACTCTAGAAGAAACATCAATTGCTCCCTCCGCATTATTAGTGAGGACAAAAATAACACAATTGTTAGTTACTTCCAACATGTTATCACTGCAGACCTATAAAGCAGACATTCCTTCAAAATACTGTAGGGGCTCTTTAACTCTGTTGAAAATAAATAATACGTGCTTTAAGGACTTGTTATTTCACTGGAATTTTGTTTTTAAGTGGAAAAAAAAATAAAACCAATCCAAAATTCACTGAGTCCCACTGCTGTTCTGTGTGCTTCCTGAGGTCTTTTATTGAGCATACCTCTCTAGCTGCAAACACAGTGCCAGGCAAAGCCCCACAATGGGGCACACAGGATAATTCATGCAGAAAATGCATAATCCCTGGGGGGATGCCTTCCTCTGGTTTGGGTATTCCTCCCTACAGCCTCACTTCGTGGGTCAGTGATTTTCCACCCTGCAAGTAGGAAGGAGGTGGGGGCTCCCCCTCTGCACAGGCTGTCATGGGGCTCTGCACTGCTCAGAGCCCTCGGGAGGGCTAAAGGATCTCTGCTGCCCCAAGCCCCTCTGAGAGGGCCCTGCTCAGAGCCCTCAGGAGGGCTAAAGGACCTCTGCTGCCCCAAGCCCCTCTGAGTGGACCCTGCAGTGTCCAGGCTGCAGAGGTAACACGAGTCAGACCCAGCCACTCACCTGGCAGAGGTTGTTATTGGCACGGAGGCCACGAGAATGCTTGTGCTTCTCCTGCCTTCACCCTGTCACATCAGCTCCAGAGCCACGAGCTGAGCAAGCCAGGGCAGTGGAGCTGTGGTTATCCACACCTGTCCTTTAGGCAGCATGTCCTGGCATCACCATTCCCGGGAGGGACCGAGGCTGCTCCCAGCTTGTGCCGGCTCCTAACAACAGCCTGGGCTGGAGCTGAATGTTCAACCTCTATTAATTGCCCATAACCCCCTATTGTATTGTTGTATTGATGTCTAGATAGATATCAGACAAGGGGAAAAGAAGTGCTGAAGTAGGTGTCCCTGGCTGCAGAGGTCTGGATCTTTGCCTCAGCATTTGCAAAGCCTGATTTCAATGCAGTTGTCAGGCAAATATGCCCTGATTGCAGCTGGGACACAACAGGACTGCCTGGAGAGAGGAGTTAACTTTCAAAGCAAACTGCTGTAGCCAGGATGCCTCACTTCATGCCTGCTTTCTGAAGTGGATTCTTTCATCCACAGCCAGAGCACACACCACCCTCCATCCTTCTTCCTTGGGTGGTGTTTTTACTGGAGGCATTGCTGGATCTGAGCTTCATTTTATCCTTCCTTACTGCTACTGTTTCAAAACCTGTCCAACTTGAAGACACGTGTCAGTGTTGCATTTAGGGCTCCAGCTTATCACCTCTTGTTTCTCTATAGCCAAAACAGCACCATTTTAAATAACCTACACACCTGGTAATGAAGATAGCCCTACATGAGCTCTTCACACAACACTTCCCTTTCCAACCTGGGGTTTCAATACAAAAAGCAGAATTTCCAAAGGACGAAATTTCCCACTTGAACTTGCCTCAGTGATCCTCAAAGGCCGGAGTTCAGTTCTGAAACCACAAACTTAATAGGGTTGTTTGTTGGCTGGGTATTTTAGTAATTTCCTTTAGGCTTTGCTGTATCAACATGAAACTCAAAAAGCCCAATTTGCATTTACACTCAGGTGCATTTGCACTCCCCTTTGTTAAAACAAACAAACAAACAAGCAAACCAGTTTTTCAAAGCTCATTCTCTACAAGCCTAATGAGAGGTTTCTTCCACTGAAACATCTGGTTTTACTCACTGCTGGTTGCAGGATTCTGACAGTTCCTCTATTCTCAAAATGCAGCGAAAGCAGTGTTAATCCTGGGCCTGGGGAGCTACCACGAGCCCAGCCAAAATAGCTCTTGTGACTATAATCATTCATTGCTCTTAGATATTTTGTGGTGCATCAGAAGATGGTTTCTGTTTATATGAGCATTTCTTAAACTAACAGTGAGACTTTTCTGCAAGTGAGAAGTAGGCTCCAAACCTGGGCACATTAAACAGAGATGTGTGACTGATGAATCACACAAGAGCCAACAGCGCCTGATTTCATTAGCTGTATTAATTTCTGCACACTATTTACTAGAGGCCTCATCTTCAAGGAAAAGTTTTTAAAGATTTGTGGAGGAGGAAATAAAAGTTAACTCAGTTTGGATGTGAGATGTGCCAAGCTACCTGCAAAGCACAGCAGGGCAGAGCTCCACTCCAAAACCCTGTGGAAAGTGTCTCTCCTGTGCTGTGTGCTGCTGCTTTTAAGCCTAGACCTGTAAATCACACTTCAGCCATGAGCATTTTCCAAGTACTTTCCAACAATATGTCACATTGCTCAACAGTTTAAGACTGTCTGACAGGAGACTGTGTATAGAGGTAGCAAATTAAATAGACATGGGCTGGTGACACAGACCCACCATCTTTCCATGGCTCAAATTTAAACCTGCTTTCTCACACTTTCATGGTGTTTTAATACATTTTTCTTAAATTTGTTACCATTAGGAAGGATGACCTAAGCTAGATTTTAAATTCTAGAGTAGGTTTGTTTTTTTGGTTTTTTTTTTGTTCTAAGTCACTTCCAAGCCCAGAGGACACTTTATATATGCTCTACAAATAATCTCATGGGGATTCTTAGAAGATTTTGGCCAAGAGAATTTAAAGATTGAGATTTCTCTGCAGCTGAGGACAACCCTTGTCTTAATTTCTTAACTCAAAACCCAGACTAGCCCTAAACTGAATCCATCTCCAGGCAGGAACATCTTTCTCACCATTCATATTTTATGCTATAAATATTTTTGACATTGGTTAAAACCAGTCTGGTTTCTTCAGTATAGACAATCCTGTCTGATTCTGAGATGTGCACTCAGTTGTTCACCCCCGGTTTAAAAATGTTGCTCAAGACACCAAACAATATACACTCAGGGAAAGAATTCTCAGTGTTGGACACCTTGCATATTCTTTACTATCACACTGAAGATTTAAGTCCCACCTCAGTGTTTTCATAATTTTACACAGTTGCTGCAATTATTTATCTATAGTCAGAACTATAGGTCTCATTTTACTGCTTAATGCTTAAAAATCCTTAACAAGTGTCAAAGCAGAAATGAATTATGTTTTATCTATTTCAGAACTTGTAATTAAATTGCTTTTCCTTACACTAAGACAAAGCCCGAGAACAAAAGCCAAACTCCTACCAGAAATGGTCACCAATTGCACATTTCCAACAGCACAGTGCAGAAAGCAAGAGCAGTTAATACAAACCGGGGTGTAATTATTTACTGAGCAGTTTGCAGAGCACCCGTGCCCCCTCTGTTTGTAAACTAGCCAACGTCCTGACTCACGTAGGAGACACATGTAAAATGCTGGATATCTGTCATACAGAAGCCTCACTGTAAATAAATAAGGCTATGTGGGATGTCTCCCACAGTTTACACCACATCACAGCCCCTCTTACACAAGAGATCTGTAGGCACAGCAGAGATACCAGCGTGCCCATCTGCACCTTCATCATCCCTTTATCACAGGGCTGGTTACAGCTCTCCTCTTTGTAGACAGGTAACGAAGCCAACACGAAATTGTCTGTTTAGCTCAAGCACTGAGGAGACACAAACCCTGTATAAACCACCCTCCTCTTCAGCAGGGCAAACAAAGCTCAGCTCAGCTCCCCTGGCAGGTTTGCAGCTCAGCCAACCCCATGTGCTCTCCTCAGGGGCACAAGGGTTTGTTTTTTTGGTTCAGAGAGCCCCCTCTTTGGAGAGCAGATGGAGACAGGAGTGCCCTGGCTTGTGAAGGAGGTGCCAGCTGTACATGGAGCTCAAGGAGCAGTGCAAACCTGCTGCTGGTGCTGGGCCCTCGGAGCTGAGCTCCACAGAGGGGTCCTGTTCACAGCAGTAAATCCACATCCTGGGAACATCCCACCTGAAAGCACAGCTCTTGTCCTGGGCTAGTGCTGCTCAGAGATGAAGAGCTGAACAAGTTCAATTCAACAACCAAAACTCACTTGGGAGAGGGTATGGGGGCCTGATTCAAAGGCCACCCAAGTGAGCAGTGTGACTTGCCACTGGCCATCGCCTTGTGGGGCTGGCTCGCTCCGGTGAGCAGTGGCCTCCTCCCTTCCAAACCCCTTTGGCTCACACTCTGTGTCTAGTGTTCCAAAAGCTGCACATATTTTTAGAGTGTGTTCTCAGCTTTGGGAGGTGAATTGCTGGGAATTTTTTTTTCTAATATAGGTAATTTAAACCAACTATACAAATATGTGACCTTTTAAAACACTGGAGGATTTTGACATGCTTCAGATCGATGATAAGGCTGTGCCTAAAAAACAGCAAAACTGAAAAAACAAAACCAAAAAGCTAAGAAAATATCTTGTTCTGTTTCTGTTTATAAACTGCAATTATGAGGCAAAAAAACCACAAACTTGTCTTGTTGCTTCCTTTGTTGACATACCAGTGTTGTTCAGTGAAGGAAAATGGACTTGAAATAAATTCATGACCCTTTTTGTTTCTGAAGGAGGAATTCCCTTGGGAATATTATTTTTCTAGAAGCCTGCTACAGATAATAGATGTGCTTTATCTCTTTAATGATGGCTGTTGAGAAGCTCATAGAAGAGCAATTGCAAGCTACACTGCAGCTTCAAAAAGTTGTTCTTTAACACACCAATTACTATTAATGAAACACTTGGAAAAAGATTTACAAAACCAGGACATCTCTTTAATTATTAGCTGTGCATTTTTTCATTCAGTAATTTTCTCCCTAACCTCACTGATATTTGGGGAAATCAATTAATTCTGTTGAAATCTGTGGAGCTCCATTGGCTTATATAAAACTGCAAGGAAAAGTTTCTTCAGAAAAAAATTGCCACATTAAAATATATTTTAAAAGCATACTTACCAGAAGAGCTTCATCTCCATTAAAGTCTACTTTTTTGTCCTTTATGATTTTCAAGTCCTTAGTAAGAATCAGATTCTGAAGCAAGATTAGAGCAGTGCATCAGTTTCCAATTGATTGCCTTACATGTTTAAAAGGAAGTATGTTATCAATAGAGATATTATCTCTATCAAAATATTCAGTGAATGCTAATGTTATTCTTTTCTCATTTGAATATAAAGAGCAAGCCAATACCCTGCTTGCTTGAAGTAAAAAAAAAACCAAAAACCACTATCAGTTGAGAAAACTGCTCCATGAATATTTTTAACAGATTTTTAATTTTTTTTTTCATGTGGAATTCAGATGGGATTTCCTGTCCTGTTCTAAGATCAGCACTTGGAATGAGAACATTGCTCTCATGTACACCTAGACCTGAAAAACTAAAATATCCAGAAAGAGAACTGATTTAAAATAATCTTTCTGGAACTTCTTTAATTAATTAAATAAATATTTTTTTTCTAAAGCAAGTATTTCTGGCCCAGAAATCTACTACCCTAGAGCAGTTGGGAGGCAGATTGGTAAATAACAATGTACTCAAAAATGAGGTGAACAAAATACTCTTTGGCTACCAACAATTTTGATTAGTAACAACTCCCTCTGGTGCAGTTGTGAGCATTGATCAGAAGAGAACTATGGAAGACATTTCCCACATTTTCTTATGTTGTTTTGCTCTAATTGCACTGACCACTTTTGGTTTTTTCAGGCCACCAGCGTTCAATAGAGCAGATCTGATTAGCCCTGCTTTAGAAGGTAAAAGTCTAAACAGCAAAACCCAGCTGAGTTCACCACATATCTGACTTGGCCTTGGAACAAACCAGCAGGGGCTTATTCCTCTGTTACCTCTGATTTGTCCAGACCATTTTTCTAACAACTGCTTCAAAACTGTGTTGGAGTCCAGGGAAGCCTGAGAGCTTCCCCTGCCCCTCTGGGGGTCTTTTTATCCCCAGAGCTCCTCAAAAAATAGCTCAGACTGAGAACTAAGTTCGTGGGAGAAACTCCCTTCACTTTTGGGAGAACTTGAATGCACCAGAGAGGTGGAAGAATTTTTATTTAGTGTACCACAGAGAGTTTAGTTGTAGTTTTTGGGTTTTGCTCTATATGTTATATAGAGACAACATGGAGGTTTAAGGGTGTTGGCTTCTTTTCCTTCTTCTTTCTTCTCTTTCTCTTCCTTTCTTCTCTGACACAAGTTCTTGTGGTTTGTTGGTTGGTGGAGGAAACTTCAAGTGGAAGAGACATATCAATAAAATTGAGATTTACTGGTGTTGGGAACAAAATAAGATACGTAAAACTTCCTAACTGGTTGGTAGTGGATATAAAAGCTACCTGCTTCTGGTGGCCATTGCATTCTGCCCTTGTGTTCTTGGAGGCCACAGCACAGCCTGTGCCTCTGAGGCTTTGATAAGAAAAAATAAACAAACCTTGAAAAAGCAGAAAGAAGCTTTGTTTCATCTTTTTGGGACATGGGGCAGTGAAATAAGGAAGACAGCCGAGCCAGAGGCCAGTGGGGTCTCCAGCACCCCAAAAAACTGAGCCAGTTTTGAAAGGGAAAAGAGAGGGAATTCAAAATTTTCAGAAAAGAATATTGTTTAGTGCCCCCTTGATGGACTGAATCATAAACCTCTCCTTAACCCCTCAGATTTTGTCTCTGTGACTGTGCAGAGGGTTACATCCCAGGAAAACACGGCCCTGGAGCACACCCGGGGAGAGAAAAGGCCAGGATGAAAGTAGTAGCCAGAATGTCATGTACCAAATACAAGCACAACCTTGACCTGTTTCATGCCTGGGATCTGCTCAGCACTGGAGCTGGGGAGAGGAGCCACCAGCTGAGGGCATGTGGGCCCTACAGACCCGGCAGTGGGCAAAAGGCACCGCTCGTTATTCCATCAAGGACTCCACATGCCAGTCTATGCAATCTGATTTGCAATCAATTGCAAGTGATTACACATTGTTTATCATCGATTGGCACAAGGAATCCTTGAGAGAATAATGAGCTGCAGCTGATGACAATCAGAGACTACTGTCTCATTGCAAGTTTGATTGCACATCCTTCCACTGGTGCAATCGAGCACCCACCACCACCACAAAGCACCACTGTAAATAATAAATAAATAAATAAATAATGGCTCCAGAAACAAAACATTAAAAGCCCTCCTGAAAAATAAAGGCTGAGTGGAAGTTCTTTGGTATGATATTAGGAAGGTTAAAATCCTTAGAATGCTTCAGGTTAGAAGTACGATAAAAAGATTTCAGTAGATCTACCAGCTTATCTTTTGACAAAATAAAATCTGGACACCAGGCAAACACTTCTTAAAACAAGCAGGAGAAATTTTGGACTGAGGCATCTGAAGGAAATCTTAAAGCCTGCAGCCAAGTTGGAAGCTTAGAAAGAAAGGGGGAAATTTTCCGACAATCTGCGGAAATCTACGTCCTGGTTACCAGAAACTCACCTGGGCTGCCTTTCTACCAGGAAATGCACAGAGAGCAACAGTAAGTTGTTTTATCCTGCTGGAGCCATGAGTTTAATCAATTCAGTGTACAGCTCTTTGCAAGTGAAACACCCAGGCCTGTGTGTTTTAGAAGACAGCAATTAACATTGTGTTAACCAGCAGATCATGGCCAAAGGGAAGATCATCCCTGGTTTTATGTTGTGGTTTAGGGACAGGGGACATTAAGGATTGAGTATTTATTTTGTGCCTGGCATGGTGTATGGGATGATCAATGCCTGAGACAGATTCTGAAGTTACAAATTTGCTTAAAAAGTAGCAGCAAAGGCAATCATGTCTTAGATCTGTCTCAGTGCCAATGATTATGATGAAAAATATACAGATCCCTTCATTATGGATTTAATTTTTGGAAGTTTACATTCAAGTTAAGTCTTGAAAACATTTTTGCTGTCCCAGCAGTGTCAGCAGGAACTTTGCCATTGCCTGTGATGGAACTGAGATGTTTGCCTTCTGATCTGTAAATCAACTCTGCGAAAATGAAGCAAAATCATTTCTTCGGAATCTTGTGTTTCATGTAGTCATCACATAGATCTCACTGCCTCCCTGATGGTCAGCTGTCCACCACCTCCATTGTGGGTTTATTCCCTGTGCATGCAAGCTTGTATGTTCTCCAGGATCCTTGACTCCCATTTTTAGTATTTCAGAAAATATAGATTCCAGCTGGGTTATCTCATTTAGGTGATCATTCAAAAAAGCGTCACTATTGTGCAATATTTTTAGGAGTAACAATCATCTTGGTGGCTGAATCAGGTGCCCAGAGGTCTCAATATATCTGTGCAAGTGAGGAGATAAAAAATGTTTCATTACATGCCAGAGAAACATCCAAATGACCAGGTTTGATTTAGGCCTTGGTTTCCATGGGTCTCCCCATACCAAGCTCCTTCAGAAACCCTGTTCACAGCCCTGTGGGCCCCAAATAAAAACCTGGCTCTCTTGTTTAACCTTCACCTGGTTTCCCAGGCAGAACAGAGCCAAGTCTGCAGGCTCCCCAGTTCACAGTCTAATGTTTAAATACACCCACAAGCTCAGTACTGTCCAACAAAAGCCACCAAGCATGACTTAGTCCTCTCCTTCTGTGGGAAATGTCAGGCAGAGTTGTACCAGCATGTTAGCATGGAATACAATGTGCTTGGTCTCAAACTGTTAATCAATATCTGTATCTGAGAGGTGACATTTCAAGAGCTGTGGAATGCTGGAGCCTGTTAGGATCTTTCTTTTTTTTTTAAGTGTCAGATTATAAACTTCATAAATAACTGATGAGCACACCTCTAACAAGACCATGTGTGTTTGTGTGTGCCTGTGTCAGCACCTTTCTGGATGTAAGCACGGTGACCCTGGAAAAATAGAATGTACTGGCTTACACACTTGCCCTGTGCTGTAGAGTTTTAATTAAGCATTGACAAACCCCGAGCCATTTAAATACCCTCAGACCCCAGAGAGGTGAAAGGAATCAGAGAAACATAAGGGTGGAAGAGATCTGAAGGGGTTGACTGGTCCATCCTCTTGCCCCAAGGCCAGACTTAGGAAATCCCCAGCACATCTCTGTTGAGCTCATTCCTTAAAACCACCCTGAAATGGAACATCCACCACCTCCTCAGGCAATCTGCTTCGGTGCTTAGAATGTCCAAACAACCAAAGAGGATCTTCCTAATATTTAACCTGATAAACTTCCTCGAGTTTAAATCAAACAGAAAAATAACCAAGCAGGGCGAGGCAAAAATGGTGGGGAGAAAGGGATTGGTGTGAAAAGGGGAGTGGGATGAAGAAAAGAAATATGTTTAACTGGAAAATGTACTTAAGAGGAAGTGAATGTCAAGAGGAAAGGCCATGCAGAGGAGGACATGTGATCCCTGCACAAAGCTGTAAGAAAACTTTTTCTGGGGGGAAGGAACAGAGTCTCTGAGACCACGAATTTTCCTTTCAATCTTTTTCCCTTTTGCCTTTTATATTCTCTATACCTTCTTTCTTTTGCACCTTTCTATGCTTCTTAGTATTCCACTTTTCAACAGTGCTATAGGTTTTTTTCCCTATAGTTATAGGTTTTTTTCTTCTATAGGTTTTATTGACCAAACAATGTATTAAATTGTCAGGATGCAGTATGCCCAGGGAATTTCTGAGACCAAACCAGCATCAGTGACTGCAGAGGAATGCATATTCCAGTACAAAAAATTTTCAGACCTCTTTCTCTGCTGTTCATATTAATACCTGCTTACACATTGTAAAAAGCCCAAGGAAGAAAATTTTTAACCAATCTTACATATTTCACGTACAAACTGGCTTTTGAAAGGCTTTTAAGCATCATTTGCTTAGTCCTCCAAGTACCTCCCCGAGGCATTGGCAGTCCTTCTTTACATGAAATGATAAGAGGATATAAAAGATGGATATAAAAGGAAGAAATGAGAAATAAAATTAAATCAAAGAGAAAATGCTGCTAAGAAAATATGTCTCTGTTGTTATCAGGCTTGTGGTGCAAGACAAAAATAAAGTTTGTTTATGATTTTGACCTCTTAGATGTTGCAGTGACATTGTAATTTAATCATAAGCTAATAATTTACCAAGTCTCCACTTCTGAGTAACAGAAAGCCATTGTGAGAACAGCAGTGAATTTTCAGCTCTACTTGTGTCTTCATCAAGGCTATAAAAACTTTTTACAAAAGACCACAAAAAAAACAGTGAGGTGATCACACACAATAGGAGAGCTGAAGTTATCAATAGAGTAATTTACAATAATTGTATTTGCAAATTGAACATCATTACAATAACAATAACTATAAAATCCCAGAAAGATACTTGATGCTCTTGAGTAATTACATGCAATTAATTTGTATCTAATTCCAAACTCTGGCACGCTCTAGCCTAGCCTTTCTCAGAAATACTTGCTGGCAATGAAAAAATAAGAGGCTGCCCAGGCCACCTCTGCTGGGAAAGCTTTGTGTTGTGCAAGAAGGGCTCAGATTTGGCAAAGAGAAACAGTGCATCTGCAGGGAAACCTCTGAAGGATCCCAGTTTGTCCTTTGCACACGTGACAACAGAATTTATGAGATTATTCCAGTCGAGGCCTTTGGCTCCACCTTCTCACACCCCTTCTGCTGGCTCGTGCTGAGCTGTGCCCCCCCAGCAGCGTGGACACAATAACTTGGCACTGGCCAAACCACGACAGGGAGGAGAAGACCTTCTGCAATCTTAGCTAATGTTTTCCTTTCCCACACTGATGAGTGAGGAGCAGGAGAATTTGAGCCTCCTCTTCCCAAACGGCAGAATGTTTGTCACCAAATAGTTTATACTCCCACAGCTTAACTGGAGAAAGGAGCTAAGGATTATTTCTGGACCGTAGCTCTTATTTTGGCTGGTTCTACGTGGTTTGTGCAGACCTCCAGAGACAAATCAAACTAAACAAACAAAACAGAAGGAGAAAGGAAGAATGTGGGGACTTTGAAGACTGCAAAGATTTTAGAGTCCAAAAGTAAGAACACATCAAAATGCAAGGGCTTGGTTTCATGAGCATATATTTCCTACAAATCTATATTAGTCCATGTGTCTTGGCCCAAAGTTCTATGTTACAGCTCACTATGGCTATTGAATTTCATCTACTTTGCTCTGTACATGTTCAGTTTCAACTCTCAAAGGAAGAAAGGGATTGATGCCGAGAACAGTGAAATGAGAAAGATGACAACAGGCTTTTTTACTGCTTTCCTTCATGATACACTGACCTAGTGATGGCTGAGATTATAATCCATTAGTATACATTGATTATTTTCTTCAAATTCAACAACCGTCAGACACAAGGAAAAGTTATGTGTTTCTGTGAGCAGACAGACATTCCAGGTGTACAAGTGCACTGGCTTAGTTGGTTTTGGGAATGCATGGTGAGCTGTACATAGTACCACAAGCAGTACTCTGGGAGTGGAGGAAACACACACAGCTTGCTCTTAGCCCACCAGAAATGATGTCCTGCAGATAAGAATTCACCAAAAAGCTTCTGGCCAGCATTAGGAATTATCTAAAACAGTACTGCTGTTTTGGAATACATTAATGGTCACACAGCACTACCTCTGCAAGAAGGTGTGGCGAAAATCTATACTGACCTACAGAGATGTTGGAAGAGAAGGACTTCTGCCTGAAACTCCTGCTAGCCTGGGTAGGAGGAAAAGGGATTTCCCTGGGGCAGAAACGATGGCACCTCTGCAGGCTGTAGTGCTTGGAGTGTGTCAGGGCCATGGGCAGGGCACTGGGCAGGCAGCTGCCTGTCTTTGCTCCCCGTGTGGATTTCAGTATGAAATGTGTGTGCTGCAAGGTTCAAAATCACAAGCATCAGTTGCTGTTTGCTGTTGTTACAAGCAGCCCTGCACTGCTTTTCCTCTTGGGCAAGAGTGTGTGCGTACCTGTGTGCGTGTACACACATATAAATACATACATGTAGAGGTATGCATATCATATAAATAAAACCAATACCATCTACAAGCTTGGCTTTGATGTCAATGCAGCGAAACAACACATTCCATTTGGAGTAGCTCGTGAATAAATATTGTTGCAGGCATCACATAACAAGAGAACTTGAAACTACTCCATGCTGCAGCGTTGAGGCTCTGTATAATTAGGTCAGTGTTATAGCTAAGGAAAGGAGGAGCCAGTCCTGAATGATGCAAAATCCTGAACCTTTCAATTAGAAAGCTTTTTGTGTGGGGTAACTGAGCGTCACCTCCGTCTGACGTTAAGGGAGCTCTGTTCAATGTTTAAGGTTTTTCTGGAGGGATCAGTGAAAGACAAAGCTGTGACCTGCCATTCTCTGCTTGCTTGGAGTAAACTATCCAAAAGCACTCCAGATGTAGGAATGACTGCCTGAGTGGAAGAAATGGTGGGTAGAGGGTAAATCTCCCAGAAACAGGGAGCAGTTAAGCGCAGCAGAGCCTTAGCTTTCAGGTTTTTACACTTTAGCATATGCATCAGATGCTCCCGGGAAGGGTGACACTCAGAAAAGAAGTTGTAATTATTTGTTTTGGAAATTAAGTTATGTGTTAAAAAACACATGTGCCTTGGGACTTCTAGCTCTAACAGCTACTTAAGTTTCAGTAAACAGAGTGAACAAATGAACTGAGTGAAAATGAGAAGAAAGCTTCTGACTCACATCCTCTCTCTCCTAACTGTAATAAGAAATGTCTTGAAAGTGAAATATATTGTTTTATGTTATCAATAAACTCCCAATAGAGTTTATGACAGAGCTATTTACCTCCATCTGAGTGCTAAGAAGGGGCTGGGGACAGAAAAACATGCTGGTTTTTTGAGATGTTTCAAAAATTTGGTTGTGTGCAGATCAGAATTAAGCGGTGCTAAAATGAAACAAAGCACAACTGGAGAGAACATCAATGACAGCTGCATGACTAGGGAATTAATTTGGCAGATCAGAGACCCAGACAGGAATCCCAAACTTCTTGCAAAACCTTTTTCTCAAAATTCACACCTTTTAGCCAAAAGCTGTGATTTTTGACAAAGCAGTTCTTTTCAGCAGAAGTACTTTAACCAGCTCACCAGCATGCTAAATTCCCCTCTCCTCATTCTCCACTTGACTTCCTCCAGTGTTTTGGGTTGCAATGCCAGAACAGCAGCAATCAATAGCCCAGAAAATTGTAGTATCACATGTGGCTGTAATAACTCAAATGCTGGTATCTGTGTTAGCTTCTTATCTGGCTGTGATGATGCCTGATGTTTGGAAAAGAAGGGCACTTCCAACAAAGCTCTTCTGAAATTGTCTTCCCAAAGTGTGAGGCAGCTGGGAACCTTGTGATAACAAGCAAGTCAGTCTTCACCTTCTCATTGTCTTCCTTCAGGTGAGTATATCACCTGCCCAGAGGACTTGGCAGAGGAGATTTCCTGCACTTGGCTCTAGAAAAGGGGGCAAGAGGGACAGGGTTCTTCTTCTGTGTTAGGTAACTATTACTCCACATTTTCTGAGGGATTTTTAAGTCACATCCATTTGTTCAGTGAGATGGGAAATATTGAAATGTGATTACCTGGAGATTACACTGAAATGTAATGTGTAATTTAATGCATGTGAAAGGCACAAGTACTGTGTTGTCTATGGCTTCTCGTATTTTCCTGGCAGGTCTTGCACATGCATTTGGGTTTATGGTGGAGTTTTATCTCTGAATAAGATGTCTCCATGTCTCTATCTCCTGAACTAAGGTATTCCCTGGTTTCCAGTTCTGTAATATCCAAAAAAATTCCGTAAATTGCTTTTCTATGTTCCCAGAGCTTAGACATCACAGAGCTGTTATGGATGCACTGCACATGGTGCTGGGAAATGAGGCTCCAGCTCAGGGGGACAAAGGGCTGGGTTCAGAAAGGTCGTTTATCAGAAGTGGATTTTCTGCAAGGAAAACAGGGAACTTGATGGGACAAGGAAAACAGCTGGGTTTTGGCTGTATTGTCGAATTTATGTGAGCATTTAAAGGGCAGCAAATGCAGAGAAAGCTGTTTAGGGGATTCTTGGTGGAATAGAGTAATACCACTTATTACTGTGGGGTTAGTAGAGGATATAACCAGACTGTTAGCAAGAGGGGCATGTATTGTTCAAGGGATTCTTTGTTCTTCCTCTGTTCTTGTCCCCCTCAGGTTTCATGAGTGATGAGAAAGCTATTTTATTAAACTTCTTAATGGGAAGAGAGATAGAAACCTGACTCCTTTGCTTTCTATACTGCTCTGAGAAGTCACTTGTGGTGGTTGAATTGGTTGAATGGTAGAAGTCCTTACAATTACTCTCCTTTGCCTTGTGCTCTCCAAAGTTTTGGGGAAGGAGTTTGGTGGAAATGTTGTGGTTGTTGTCCCTGTCTCTGGAAGTTCTCTGGAGGAGGTGGAGGCAGTCAGTGTAAAACCAGACCAAGGTTCTGGGCTTCCTCCAGTGGCAGAGATGGAAGATAACTAATCAGACCCCCAAAACTTGCGTGTGGCTTTTCCCATTCCCAGCTAACACCAAGTTTCTTCTAGAGCTTACAACGGATGCCTGAGGGCTGAGGACATCACGCATGGTGTGATGTCACCAGGGCAACCTTCCGAGAGCTAGAATGAAAATCTGGTGAGATCAGATTAAATCATGTCATGCTTTCAATAAAGCACAACTTCTTTCCCCCAAGTTTGTCTCTGGAGATGACAATGAATTCCTTTGATACAAATGAAGAAGGAGCAACTTCTGCTAAAGACTTTTGTAGGAGCTCTTTTTTCTTCTATTTTTTTTATCTGCAAGAGTCATGTCTATGTATGCTGCTCTCATTACATACAGAGCTCTTCACCCAGCATAGTTGATACACAGCATTTTAAAGCCTGCAACTGGTGGTTTTTCTCTTCAAGAGGGTGTTAACAGAAGGTTACAATTATACATACATTTTAATATGTAACTCTCTATTGTAAACAATTCACTCTTAATATGTCTGGCTTTTGTTTGCTATGAAGTTATACATTATATTTGGATAAATGATTCGCTTGGCTGTATAGCAATTTCTCCATATAGGTACAATCTCACTGCAGTCATTCTAGATTATTTTTTAACATAATCTAATTTAAAAAAGAAAACCTCCTCCCTGTCTATAAAAATATTATTTGTTCCTGGCTTTCATACATATATTTGGAGGAAAGAAATGAGTGATACTGAATAATGACTAGCACTCAGTCTTTCTAACCACAAATTATGCACCTCTATTTGCAATTTTTTCTAAATGCTCATTGTTGTTGGGGTTTCTCTTTGTGTGTTCTCTCATCTTGCCATGCAGATTCATGTTCATAACTCCCCTGAATCCATATGCAGAAACACAAGTACCTGAGCTGGATTGTGGAGCGTGAGCTCCTGCAAAGGCACAGACACTTCTGTGGTTGCTGTGAGATTGGGTTTAGACACAAAATCCAGTGGGTGGAGAAAGACAAAGACCAACTATTGCACCACCCCAGCACAACCCAGACCATGTAGGAGCAGGGGTGTGAGTACCTGCTGTTGGTTTTGTAGCAAAGCAGAAATAGGGAGGAATTGTTCCTGTGCTGCCTCAGAAGGGAACATCTTCCTCCCTCTTCTTTCTTGGGGTGTGTCCTTGAGATACGAACTCGCTCTGTGAGGGAGAACACACAATCTCATCTATAAATAACAAATATTTCTGTAGCATAAATGCAGATGCCTATCCGAATAAGATTCCTCTTACGACAAGTTTATTATGCAGCAATGTAGCAGAGGAACCCCTGGATGGAAACACTGGAAAACACTTCGCTTCCCACCAGAGGAAAGCCCTTGCTCAAGATGCTCTGGATGCCAATTTGGGTAATGACAGCAAAGGTGGGGGTAATCCCACTCACCATAAGCTATATGTTTCCTCAGTGTCTGAGGAATACTCTAAAGACAATACTCTCAGTGTCCCCACAGAAGCAGCAAAGAAATGGAGATAAACCTTCCCTGGCTTTTATACTCCTGCATTTTTGTCACTGATGGCAGTGAAGTGGGTGAATGGCAATCCAGCAGCTGAAGTTTCTTGCTGAGGATCCAGAGACAGGCACTGGGGCCATAGAAATAGGTTCTAGTTTTCATAGTTAGAGAAGAACATCTTTTCTGATCCCGCAGGTTTTTCTTTCATGGACTATAGAAAAAAATGTGCCTTAATACCTCAGCTTCTTGATCATCCCTGGGTGGGATCATGCAGACAGATGATCCTGAATAGCTTCACATTCAGGTGTTTGCATTCATGGTTTCTTGATTTGTGGAGTAACTGCTCCAGAGAAGGTCCAAGCTGGGTGCCAGGAAGCAGAAGAGCACCAGTCCAAATCCTGTCTCCACCAAAATCAAGAGTAGCCTTCTTCAGATAAAATCTCTCAATAGTCCAACCTCCCACCTGCCCTCTGCCCCCAGAAGTAACTATGAAATAGACTATGAAATAAATCAGTTCTGCTTAATGGCATTCTCTGGTCAACCATAGATCCAATATCTACAGAACCAGGAACTCTGAATCCAGAGGTCTATCAGTCACAAAGAGGGAAGTGCAGCTCTTTCTTCCCAGGCAGTGCAAAAGACCATTTTTTCAATGTTAATTCTCTATGTCGAGGTTTTGGGCAGGTATTAATTAACTTTAATACACACTTCATACATGGTTACTAATCTACTTTCTGTTCTTTATAAGCAAGATAAATAATAGTTTCCAACTCTAGCCTTTCAGAAGATTGCAGGCCCAACATAATATTATGAAATGGAGAAGACTGTCTCTATTTTTTACCCAGAAGTGATGCATAATGTACTGAAGTCCAAAGCCAAGTTAGCTGATGGTGTGGAAATGGTAGGGAATACATTACATTAATGATCACCACCAGCTCCAGAGTTAAGCAGTTCCAGCATGGAAAGACTCCAGGCAGCTCTGGAGTCCAAATGAGGAGTTTGACAGCTTGGGAAATACAAGCATGAGAGTTTATGGGACTGAGATGACCTTTCATATGAGCAGAGTGTGGTTAAGAGATGAGTGTGCAGGCTCTGGGTTGACTTTATCTTCTCTCTGACTTCCCTGCCGAGGAACATCAACCTACTGTGCATAACATAAGCTCTGCCCTGATGCTCCCATGGCTCAAGCTAAAAAGCCAAGGTTTCAGTCAGTGTGGGACTGTCATGGGTGGTTGAGAGGCATGTTAAGATGCTACTTAGAGTCCAAAAACCAGGGAGAATGAGCACATATAGCTAAAGGGCTGCAGTTCACAGGCAGTAGAGCTGAGTACACACAGGTGTGCCCAGGCAGAAGGTGTGTGGATGGGGAAAAAAGCCCAGATTAAGTGCCTCCAAATAGTCCCAGGGCAGAGAGGTGACTTCAACACAGCCACAGAAACCTGGACAGAAATGGTGAGTTCAGCTTCCTTGTGTGCTAAACTGAGACAGTCTCCTCATGGGAGTTTTTAAAAAATACCAAAAGTTTTTTTCTTCTAAAACAAAGGAAAAAAATACTACAAGCCAAATTAAGAGCATTGTTCTTTAACTTATATGTTAAATACATTAAAAAACGAACCTGTCAGTATTTATGTTCCCTGGGAAAATGGGTATATCAGGCATGGCTGCGATGGTGAGTGAGAAACCAGCAGCACTAACCTTCCCCTGTCAGTCTGGTTGAGTGAGAGCAACATGGGGCTTTGCATTTCTGAAAGTGAAGCCACTTATTTGAGAGGGTTGAATAAACAAGTTTACCTGCATCTGTACCTCAAGTTCCTCCCTCTAAGGCCTATGCACATTCTTACCCTGCTTTTCATAGCCTCAACAGATAAAATGAGTTGTAATTACACCCCAAAGATGTTTCTTTCCTGCTGTAGATGCTCTGTTAGGCAGCAAGCCCTAACAGCCAGACTCCTCTCCATATTACCCTTTGTTATAATCTGTTGGACCAGTGGTCTCGGGAGTTGGAGTAATGGAAAAAAATTATTTCATCACTGGATATGAAAATTTTTTTAACTCCCTTATGCTGCCATCAACTGAGTTGTTGCCTCCAGTCTGGTTGTTTCCACTTTCTGAAGACATCCAAAAATCCTCTGGAAATTTTTTTTTCCCTTTCAGGCATATTTCATAGAATGGTTTGGGTTGGAAGAGACTGTAAAGATCACCTAGTTCCAACCTCCTCTCAATTTCATTTGTTGAAATTGAGAACATGTCAAAATTGTCTCCTGAGGTGGGAGCCCTGAAGTGTTCATTTCCTGAAAAGTTCAGCTTTACTAATCACAATCAGACACTACCCAAGGTAACAGCTCCTCCTGGACTTGTAAAAGCCTTCTCAGAAATCTCACTTCCCATCTTCCATGATAACATTATCTTGATGGTGGCTTTGAGTTGTTTTTGTGGATATTTACATGGTATCTACTGACTTTCTGCCTGCATTTAAGGGCCTCAACCAAAGTCCAGTGAGAGATTTTCCACTGTCTTCAAACAGAGTAAGATAAGGCACTTGAAAAAAAATCGTTCATTTAGAGAAAATAAGTTCTCTTTGCAAGTACTTACATGCTGCTGGGCTTGAATCTTTGCTAAAGGGATTGCAGGCTCTATAGTGCATGTGTGAGTCATGCTGGTGAATCAGAGTTTTCCCTGGTTTTCAAACTGTGGTTTTCTTTGTAATAAAGCATACATTGTATTTTCACAGCCAAAGCTCCACCATCACATCCCTTTCACAGATGTACACACTAAATGGGAGAAGCTATCCATGGGCTTAAGTATTTCACACAAATAAAAAGGGAATGACCAGAACTGTGCACTTTGTTAATTTTTTTTTCCAAATTGGACCTTTTTTTGAGGTGCAGCATCAGTTTCTTGCAATAGTTTCAAAATACAGGAGCAGTGAAGTTGCTAAGTATTTTGAGCAGGAGTCAGGCACTTCTGTCAGCTGAGTTACCTTCTGTAAATCTAACTTCTCTGGGGAAAAAATGCACCCATTTTTCCAGGGAGTAACTCACTCCTAGCCTGTGATGAATGTAGATTTCAATGAAAAACATATGATATACTGCATGGTGCTAATTATCTGGTATTTTGCTGTTCAGTCCTCATCTCTCTCTCTACAATATTAATCCTCTAGGCATTTGTTTTGTGGAAATGGTCTTGAAACCATGAAAACAAATGCTATTTAGGATGCTGGGCTCAGGTCCCTGGTTAGTGTAAATCAGCCCTGACTGGAGTGTGTTTATATTGCTGTCTATCTCCAGGAAATTCAGACTGTTACCATCTTATTTGGCCTTTCACAGGATGACCTCAGACCTGCTCCCAGAGGAAATGTGAAGCCCCTCACCATGGACCCTCCAGCTACTCATGCAACGATGGGAGATGAACTAGATGTACCTCTAGGTCCTTTCACTGATGGACATTGTGATACATCAAGTTGTTAGCAACACAGAATTAGATCACACCAGATTAAAAATTTTAAAAAGAGCCAATTGCCTTTAATCATTAGCAAGAAAAAGGAGAACAGAAATAGAGGAGAGAAAGATCTGAAAAGATTTTTGAACAACAGTTTTTAGGGTGTTTGATTTACTATTCAAGTGTGCACAGCTGCTGCTCGGGGGGGAAACGGCACCATGCCAAGAAGGAGAGACAAGGGTAGAACAGTAATGAGAGAGGAGAAGATTGTTTGCAGACTGGACTATTAAATGGGCTTGGAAAAAGTCCCCTCATTCCCCCTCCATAAAAAAGTCATCTGCTTCAGCATCCCAGTAGCTCAAAGATAGGTCACTTAAGCGTTGCTGAGGCCATGAACTGATGGCAGGACTGGAATCCACCCTTCCTTCTCCCAGTCTGGTTTTCCTCAGAGGCACCGTTTGCTGCAATGAAAGCTCCCTTGTTGGTAGCATCTCCGTTGTGCTCTCACTCTCACATGTTCCAACAATCAGCTTGAGTGGGAGATATACAATTATTCATTTTAGTGAAAGAGCAGCAGTCGACACTGCCTGTCCACAGCAGTTCCAGCCCTTGGTGTGGCAGCAGCACCATCACCCAGGAAGTCATAAAACTCCAGCACCCAACACCTGATGGGAGCAGTCCAGGTACGGATCAGAAACCCTCGCCAGAACTGATCACAACAGCCACCTCCTTACTTTTCAACAAGGTGAAGGATGTCTCCCTTCGGACCCAGAGAGTTGTCATGGTTCTAGCACTGCTGTGCTTGTACAGACACTGATTGACTCAGTCTTAATAGCGCTGATCACCTGGCTCAGGTGACATCCTACGGCACGGCCATTCATCCTGCTGCTCCTCCATGGCCACATGACAGTTTTCACTGCTTCCTTTGATGCTATTTTTGTTGCTCCAATCTCCTTGGCTTTGCTTGTCTTTTGTGCTGCTGGTGATGCCTTAAATGGCTCCCTAGAAACAGAGACCAGACAGGAATAAAGGAATCAAGGAGGGATTGATTGGAAAGGCCTTCAGAGGTACACTCTGGGCTCCAGAGGCTCCTGCCTCAGTGCATCCCAACATGGACAAGGACAGCTCCCGAGTTCTTCCCACTTGGATCTCAGCATCAATTCCCCAAGCAGAAGCCAGGCAAGGATGGAATTTGCCCAAGCTTGCCCCCCTGTCCCCAAGATTGTGGTTTGCAGTTGTTGGGCCTAGGAAGGTCTGGGTGTCCTTGGAGAGCTGGAGAGGCTTTGTTGTGTGTGTGTGAGCATGAGAGAACAGCACTGAACGAGCTCCAGGGAACTGCAGAGTGACCCTGGGCAGGGCAGGGTTGGAAAATATAAAAGTTGAAACCCAAGGCATCACCAGAAGGTTTCAGCAGCACTCAGCTCTTGCTGTAAGGTACAAGGACAGAGGCAGTGGGGACAGGTGCCTTCCTGTCAGTGAAGGGGACCCAGACTGTCGTGTGCCCCACACTGACCAGTGCTCAGCAAGGGAGAGGAACTGGACTTGTGTTACTGGTTTGGATTACTTTGTTTATGAGAATTTCGCTTTTGCTGATTAATGCCTGTGCATTGTACAAGAGTGGCTTCAAATTTCTCTTTGAAACACGGCTCTAGAAATGCTGCCAGATGATATTTCTTCCCAGGCAAATGGTTCCTTCTCTATGGAAAATGGGAATGCTTTGTTGGTTGCAAAAGACCCTAATATGGTACAAATTGTCATCTTATTTACAAACACAGCCTCTTTTTTTCCAGTAAGAGGTAAGAATACACTGTTCAAACCCTGGACTGTTCAAATTTACCATAAACTAAGCAGGCACTGCCTTCCCAAGTGACCAGTTCAAATGATTCACCAAACCAGCTATTGAATTCCACAGCGAGGGCTCTGGACACAACATCTGCTTCTGCCTAGGCTCTGCTGGTCACAGCCTTCTGATCTCCCAGCACTCACTTGGGAACAGGCTGGAGACGAGCTGGAACTGCTTCAGTCTGATTTAACAAGATACTTTATTTTTCCCCTCCCTGTGGTATAGTTGCAATTCTTTTACCTTTTAGAAAAGAAAATGTTTTAAGGAGACATTTATTTCATTCCTAGTCCTACTGGATTTTTGAGATTCAACTTATTGTGCTCAGTGGTCACGACAAACACACTGCACCCAAGTGCAGGGAGAATAATTTGAATGTAGACTGACAGGAAGGAAAAATTTTCAGAGGAGTTTATGTGATTAAGGTGTACAAATGCCATTGACTTTGAAGTTTCTACCTAATATCTTTCTAATAATCTTAAGAGTCCAGTTGTCTGGTTTACTAATTATGAATCCTATTTTCAAAAGCATCTGTCAGACTTTTTCAAATGGGACTTAAATTCGTAAGTCAGTAAAGAACTGCAGCTTGTATGTTAGCAGGAGCCTTGGTTTTAATTGAACTTAAAAATACATCAACGTGATTAACAGGCAGGTAAACTAGAAACTGTGTGTTAGGACCTTGATTTCATCCAGCTGCCTGCTCATGTGTTGGTGTGTGTCTAGGTTGTGTCTGTGGGCACACAGCCCAAAACAAGTTCCCTATTGTATGTCTTACATCGAAACCACTCTGCTGAGGTGACATTGTAATCTTTCTCACATTTTGTATGTTTGTTTGTTTAAGTTGCTGCATACTATTTAAACCTAGTTCCTTGCCTATAATAATGTTACCATGTTAAAATTTTGGTTTTCTTCACCATCATTCTACCAGCCCCAGAAGATATTCTTGAGTTTTTATTCTATACAGTTTCAACAGAACCATGTGAAGTGAGGCCCTTTTGCCTCACTTTGAAGATCATTTCTCAGTGTAATACTGGCTACCATTTGAAAATTTTACAAACTTTTCATGCAGAATATTTTTTACCTAATTTGATTTCATCCTCTGTTTTGCTTTTCTTGAATAACTCCCTTTTCTTCGAAGCCCTTCAAATCGAAATCCCACCTTGTCACTTGCTGAGTGGAGCATGGTTAAGTGTGTCCTTGGATTCAAGTGTCTTGAGACTTTTATCCACTAATACTGTTCCTGCAGAGATCCCTCATATTTGTTGAGATACTCATGCCAATGTTTGAGTAGATTTCAGTTTTCAGCTGACTCTTTCACCCCAAGAAAAATACCCCTAAAGCCCCAAACTCATCCCCACTGTTCTGGGGCAGTTTGACAACAGCTGTTTTACAGCAAGGTAGCTTAGTGTTTTCTTGGGCTTATTTAAAAACATTCTGTGCAGATGCATCTGGGTTGCAATCAGTGTGTGGTCATTTGTCTGGTTATCCTTTCCGATATCACAGTTCAGTTGGTCTGACTGATCTACTGATTTCAAATAGCCAACATGACATTAAAGGGCAAGTCTCTCTGTGAGGTTGTGATTCTATATTTGGGATTAAGAAAAGAAAACGTCTTCTTAATGCAAATTGTGGTTTTGGACTTGCTTTTCTTCCCCTTTCCAGCATGACACATTTTTTTTTGGTTCATGTGACTAGTGCACTGGAAGGCAAATTTTGATCCATGTTTTGGTGTTTCATTCAAAAGCACAGGCTGCTGTTCATTATTTTATGTACATAATCCTGGTCACACACACACTCACACACACACACACACACACCCTTCCCAACACAAACTCCTGATATTTACACATGGATTTTTCTTAGGTCACAATTGTTTTCCTCAGAAGATTAGCTTTTTTTTTTTAATATGCTTACAGGTGGTTAAAGACAACACTATCCTTTTTGAAAATTCCCTGAATTCTGGGAAATGAACTGATAACCAGTATAGCCTTCTCCTTTTCTGTAGCATTGATATCAAATTCATCAGAACAATCCAAGCACTGATTAAGACAAAGTATTAGTTGATTTTGGTTGAGTCATCCTTTGTTTTTATCCCTTTCCTATCCGGTATCTCAATCTCATAATTACTTTTAAATATCCCACATGGTACCAGAACTGAAACACTGTTTGAAATAAAACATCACCAATTATTTGCTTATTTACTACTAAATGAACATTGTCAAATTAGAATGTTATCTTATTTTCCACATGTAGTAAAGCTGAAGGGAAACAAAACTGAGAGAAATGATTCCAAACTCCTTTTCCAAAGGGATTTCTGAACAAAAATAATTTCAAATTATATTAAATATGCATTTTTCCAACAAAAGACACAAAGGCATTCTATTATGTAGGGATTGTTGTGAGTATGCAGCAACAGAGCTGAGCATGTCCTTTCAACTGTGATTTCTAACTGGTTTACCAAATCTTGGTTTTGGAACTGGGTTACCACCTTGACCTTCACATTCAAAGCTTTTCTGCAAAGATTTGGGTTCTTCATCCTGTGGACCAGCCCCACAGTAGCTTGGTTCTTTATGTTACACATGTGGGAAATGTTTGGACTCAATAAATGGACTAAATAGTTTATTTATTCACCACAAAGCAGAAAAGGATAGTTCAAATCTAGGTATCTCTCTGCAAGATTTTGGATATAGCTGAAGCTTGAAAATTAAGGAAAAGGCCATCAATCTTGCAAGTTATCAAAATTCTTAATTGCATTCATGCAGATCCATACTGGGAGCTATGAGATACCACAACCAGAGGGATCTGCACTGGATTCAGACAAATTTCCTGAATAAACCCACTCCTAAAGGATCACCTTGCAAGGATCAAATGGTGAAAACTTTTTTTAGCTACCCAGGCTGAGTGAGCCACTCAGTTGAGCTCTCCTTGGGACCACTGTGGAGCCAAGGAACATACCCCAATGGTTTCCAGGGGCAGGCAGAATTTCAGTGGGACTTCTCAAAGTGCTTCAGTGCATCTGAGCTCACCAATAGCTCTTGTATAAGGGAGCATGAGGCTACTAAAGGGAGTTTAATAGTGTAGAAGTGAACCCTACATTAAACCAGATAGCAGCCAGATATGCCTGTTTCATTATAGCTTGGCTGTACAACCTTCCCTATATAATAGGTATCATTCTCTGTGTAGCAAAACCCTTTCCATAAATGCTGTTAATCTCATTCTAACCATACTTTTGTAAATACAATGACAGGGTCAATGGTCCCTCTGAGACCACATTTCCCAATAATGAGGGAAATGGTATTTACAGGAAGGACTTAAATATTTCTTTGGTAGTGGAGCATGCATTTTTGCATGTAGTGTATGAACCCCCTAACACAACTATGACTAATGCACCCATCCAATTAAATTTTTACAGCATTCCAGCGTGTCAATGTCAAATGTTTGCGTCCAGTTACCCTCCTCATAACACTGTCAAATAAACTTCTGCTTTTCATATTTAGTGTCTGCCTCCCTCCTTCCTCACTGTGTGAAATCAAGGCATCATCATCATCTTCATGAAGACAGGAAAACTGCCTCCTGCTTCCTCTTGTCCCAGCAGTGACCCCATAGCTTTTAACTCACCATTTCAGATCTGCTGTTCTGCAGAAGGATCCCAGGCGCCATTATTCAGTGCAAAGATTAGAATTTGGAGCTATAAGATTATATACATTTGCAAAGAGAAGAAAACAAAACATATATAAAACTCTATTTGTTTCATTTGCCGTTTTCCCTGCAGAAAAGTGAGGCTTTCCCTCTGACCAGATAGCTGCTTGGAAACAATTCGGGCAAAGATAAAACAGGAAAACAACAAGCTTAAGGCTGGTAACTGTTAGGACATCAAAGCCAGGTGAAAAGGTCCATAAGGCACCTCTGGGTTATATCCCTCTAAATAACAAAAAGGTTTATGCTTGGGGATAAAGTGGGATTATTCCCCCAAATCAGATATCACCAGAAAAATACAGACATTGTTTAGTTCAGTCTGTTTAATCTTTCCTTACAACACAGGCAGGTCATCATGCAATCTCCCTGAATCCCTAGGTAAGCACTAAGTTGTTGCTTTTAATTAGTCTGCAAGTTATAGTTTAAATGCAGTGGCCTGACATCTCAATTAGGTATGCAAGATAAGATCCCAATAAATGATTTCTCAAGTCTAATATTCTGCAGTGAGGCCTTCTGGGGTACCAACACAATGGGTGCTCTCCTGACCATGCAGCAGATGCAAACAGGGCCATTCACAGGGCCCTGTTGTAAAGGAGCACTGCATAGTGCTTTAATCCCTTAGTTTAAATGCTTTTTATTTGAACAGGTTCTAGAAAAGAACACGTCATTAATATCATGAGGAACAGACTGGGGCCAAGCCTATTAGTGGCCTCATAGCTGTAGATATGGTTAAATCTACATGACAATAAAACATTGTTTGGGGGGAGTTTATCAATCAACTGCAAACGAGCATTTTGAGTTCAAAAGTTTCTCCAGCATCAGATTTTCATCAGTGAGTAAACCAAGAGGAAAACCAGGACTTGTAGTGATGTCCATTCCCTCCTCCTCATGGGGAATATCACGGACCAGGTTTTGGTACAAACTTAAGCTCTATGCCTCAGGGTGTGAGTTTTGTTTTTAGAGAATTTGGGACACTTATTTTTCTCAGAAATTGTTGAGCCTTTGACACTTACAAGAAAACCACCAAGCCGTGACAAAGACATCTATAAATATGATGGGGCTTCTTACAGGAGAAACTGGGAAAAATATAATCCAAGAAATCATTAAAAACAAGTCAAGCTTATTCTAAGGAGACTGAAGTATTTTTTCCCTTGACCACAAAAGAAGGTTTAGGTTATGTGAAAGAGATTAAGATGCAGTAAAATAGTTCCTAAATTCAGGGCGCTGAATAATCCCAGCTTTGGTGCTTAGGTTTCCAGGTGAACTGTCTGCAAAATGCTCAGAGCCCAGGAATTGGATTCAGCAGGGCACTGCCTAAGTGATCTTATAGGGAAAGCCAAGTGAAGGTGTGGATTTTTAAGATTTACAGACCTTCCTCAGGACCAAGCGGAGAGCTTTCCTTTTCCAAAAAATCCTGGTTGTGCATCCTCCATGGACATTTGAAACATGAATCTTTCCCCTAAAATTGGAGAAAGGAAAGTTCTTCTTTGCTCTGTAATGCAGCAGTAGGGAAGGTGGAACCAGCCTGGGGATGCTGAGAGCACCACTTTCCTCCTGTCCTCCTCCTGAAGGCATTCAAACCCACAGCTCTTACCTCACTGTGATGAGATTCCTCCCTCCACCACGCTAGGACTCGAGTCATTTACTGCCCTCCCCATGGAAAGTGCTCCCCTTCACACAGAGCACTGCAGCCTGCAGGGAGGAGGAAACCTGTGCCAGGACCCCAGCAGGTTTTAGCTTGCTCCAAGATAAGGAGAGGAAAGCACAGAGAATCTAAACAAGTGCATGAAAAGTCCAAATGCTATCTAAATTTCGCATTTGGTGATTAAGTTGTTGGGAGAGAGAACCCGCATTGCCATGTCAGTGGGTAAGCAGTAAGCTGGTTCAAACAAACAAGTGCTTTTCAGCAGGGGCTTACTCATAAAAAATTTCATATCTCATTAACCAGTTGATTCTGCAAACCTCCCCCACCCATTAATTTTTCCCCCATCTCTTTCCCTTGGCATGTTTCCTATTTCTCACAGCAGCAGCTGCGCACAGTTGAATAGTAAATCAAACACCCTAAAAACTGTTGTTTTAATACAATGTCTAAGATTTCCCAATTCTCTTTTCCCCCCTTATTTTTCTTGATAACTATTCTGGCTCATCTTTGTCTGGTAGTAAAATAACTAAATCTGGTAGCAAAAGCCTGACCTGTATTTTTATTTTTTGTAGAAATTATTGGGTAGGTTAGTAAGTGAAAAGCAAGTAATCCAAGAGCAGTTTAGATAAGAGGATATTACAGACTTGTGTTGTTAAGTGGTATTAAATACATTTTTTAAATTACAGTTCAGTAGCAAATGACTTTTCTCATCAGACTCTCTTGTGGCAGAGCTATTTCTTTCTTCATCGTGGTTATAAGTCTTTGGGGAAATCAGTGTACGCATCCCCCGCAGCCTTCATTTCACCCTCTCCCTGGGCCATGCCATCTGGCAGTGTCATCTTCCTCTAAGTCTTCAGGTGCCTCTGCTGGCCTGAAAAACCTTCTGAAAGTGGGCTGAGTTCACCACGTCTGAAGAGACATCCTCTCCAGGACAAAAGCACCTTCAGGAGTTCCTGGAGGTGTTTGGAGGCTCCCCAGCCCATGGTGCAGCATCAGAGGTGGCTTCCTGGCTTGAGGAAGGGTGAATGAATCCCCCCTGGCAAGGCTGCAGCTCTTTGAAGCAGATTGTGCAGAGTAATCAAGTGCTCAATCTGCTGAAGGAGTTATTGAACTTTTGTTATCTCTGTACGTCTTGGCTTGTCTAATGTGGGATGTGCAGCTTCTGGGTCGGTGTTCACATCCCTGATTACACACAACACCGGGGTTTTTTGTGTTTTGGTTTCAATCTGGGCTGTGCAGGGGAACCAGCCAATGGTAAATCCATCTCAGTGACATTGTGTCTGTTATGTGTTAGGAGGGGAGTTGTTTTGATTATGCCTGTGATGTGCAAACCGCAGATGACACTCTACTCACTGCCAGTGACACCAGCAGTGCACTAGTGGGGGAAAATCCCTATAGTGCAGCCTCTGTTTTCTCCTCTCCTGTGAGAGGGGACTGTGAACACTGCTGAAGGCAGAGGCAGGGCATGGGGCAGGGGTGTACACCCAGCAATCACATCTTGTGCAAGCAACTTTTTCCAATAAGCCTCCAAGACCAGATTCCTTAATGGAATCTCCACACTGCTATCAGTGGAGGCAAAGTAAAGACCACACCCTTGACTGCAGCCATTCTGAGAAAAAAGATGGGTGAAAAGACCGAGAGAGGAAACACCAGCCTTAGAATGTGTCCTCACAGATTCTGTTGGCGTCCCTCAGAGCCGAACATAGCCACGGCCATGGGGGAGAGCAGAACTCCTGCCATTTGTTGTTTGTTTGCCCCTGTAAGACAGCTCTGGTGAGGTTAGAAAGGGGTTCCCAGTACTCATTTGAAGCAAAAATCTTCTGCATGATTACTTGGAGTCCTCATGGTATTTCTGTAACCCCTGGTTGAATCTGGGAACCCTTAAAGGGAGCTGGAGCAGCTCTGGGAACTGAAAGAAGATGTGGAAGTGTATCATAAACCTCCTGGCTGCCGACTTCTCTCTTTTCACAGAAAGGAATCTGGGGAAATCACAGCTACTATCTTTCTTTGTGCTCCTGCTCCCTTCTTGTGGGACATTATGTTTCTTGTGGCTTTTGTTCTTTTGAAGTTAAGTTTGTTATACAGTCTTGGTGGGTGCTTTGTGGCTTGTGGTGGTGTGTAGGCGAAGAAAAAGGACAGAGCTGTGCTGAGGGCAGTTTGGTCTCTGTTGGTAGAACCAGCTGCTAAAATCAAAGGCTGTTTCCTAAGCCATCTTTAAAAACCACTCCAGCAAGCTCTGCTCCCTGCTGCTCAATGCCCCTGCCTTCTGAAAGCCACACCACCCCTGCTTGTTTTGGCAGATCTCTCACTCTCCTCCGCCTTTCCCTGCTGAAGCCATAGTTCCAGAGCCTCCTCCCATGGTCCCATGCCTTGCATTGGTTTCTGCTGCTCTGGCAGCATGGCCAGCAATAAAAATGGGGTTGGGAATGGTCTGCAGACCTTTCTGGGCTAAATATCTGTTGTGTGGGACTGGGCTGACTGACCTGCCCTGAAGTATACGTGTTACCAGTGTTCAGCACTGGAGCCAGCATTAATGATTTGTGGACAGACCATAGTACTCCAACTAACCAGATTAATGCCTCACCTGGTGCACAAACCCTGTGTAGCTGTACAAGTTGCACACTGTCCCCAAAAGACTGTGACAACCACTCTAGAGCCATTAGCACCTAACTAGCAAATAAATATTTGGGCACGCAGGCTCATTTGGAAACGTGGATTATTTCCTGAGAGGCTGCAATGGTTCTTCTAGGTAAACACTAGCTCAGAGCAGCCAAGTTTTGACCTGGTGGACCTTGGCTGGCAGGCAGGAATGTGTGCCCAGGCAGCAAGCCCCAGGCTGTGAGCAATGTCTTGTTTCATCTCATAATGTGTCTTCCCCTTCCCACCCCGCTCCTTGTTTCCTTTCCATTTCTTTTCAGAGGAGACAAGGGTAATTTTCCAAGGAACTAACAAGATAAGAGTTTTTAAAATGTTTTTGGGTTTAAAACTAGAGTTTGTCAAGTGAAGCCTTAAGAAATGCCATACTGGGGCTCCTTTTCCAGCAATGTTAAATGTTGGTTTTGCATTCAAGGGTTGTATTTTGCTGGACAACTTCTCCTTCCTCTCTCACAGGACACCTCCCTGTTGGCTCTCAAAAGGCTCTTTCTCTGTGCTCCACCTCTCTTTTCACTCAAGTGCCTCCAAACCAGATTTCCAAGGCTGAGGGAAAAATTGAGGCAATAGGGTAAGCATTAAGCTCCCATTAGAAAGATGGATTTGGTATTGAAGTTAAGGAACCAGACAAATTCAGAGGAATCTGGGCAAGGTTAGGGGTTCTGCCTCAGTGCTCAGCTCCCTCATTTATGGCTGTGGTGACTCGAACCCCAATCTCTGCAGATGGTCTGGTGTCTACACTGACATCAGCTGGCTTCAGTCCCTGGTGCTGGGAGGTGTTCATGTCAGATTCTCCACCAAAACAGATTTCTTTCTGCTGAAATATGCCTTTAGGCTGAAGTCAGAGTCCGTGGCAAATGGCTAAACCCTGTCCTTGTTTCTGTCTACTCCTAGGGGAGGAACATTTATGCCAAAAACACAAAAGGAATTTGTAACCTCGAAACCTGAAGATGGTTTTGTTGGGACAGGTGATGCTCAGACATGCTAAATATTCTATATGGTCGGCACAAACTGTATTTGAGACTCTGAAAATCAAGGCACTAGATTTTTGCCACTAAACATGGAGATTTAGGGCTTCACTTTGAGAAGAGGCTTCAAAGATACCCAGAAAATCAGGAGCCTATTTTAGGCAGTGTAAAGTCCTCACTGCTCTTCTGTGATTTTTAAAAACTTTCCCATCTCCCCAAATCTGAAAACATTTCCTTCAAGTGCTGTCAAGTTAGAGCTACTCAGTAATGCTAAAATCCACTTGAAAGAATGTATTTAAAAATGAATACACTCAAAGATTATGCATGAATTCATATGCATGGATTCAAAGACATTGTCTCATAGACAACAGTGGCAGCATATTGAATCTCTTATTGGGGAATCATTTCACAGCATTTTACTGTGTGTTTTAGCCCTATCTCTTTGCATCTTTATCAGAAGCCCATATATGTCATCATTCATCTCTCTCCTAGAAACAACAGAATTACAGAATTTGCTGAAAAGTGTTAATGTAAACTTTTTTTTCTTTTCCCCCAAGTGATCCCCCTGGCTCTGGGAGGAGAAGGGACCCGTGTGGGGATTTGCCCTTTGAGGAAGGTGAAGGGTGCAGCTGGAACTCAAAACCATCTGGATTTGGGTTTTGTCAGGTTCTCTGCGGGCCTATGAAGGCACAAGAAATCTGGTGAATTAATCTGCTGTGGAGGGGGACGCTTTGCCACAGATACCAGATACACAATTGTGCTCAGGATGTTTTGTGTTATGAGAACTTACTCTCTGCAGGGAAGGGGAAGCAGGGGGAGGGGGGTTTTGAGCAGGGGCGAGCACCGACTCCCATCAAAAATTTAAAATCTTTGCAAATATCTTCTGCATCCCTGCACAGAAAGGGTTCTTGGGGAGATTTTTTTCAAAAAATCAACAGCAAGAGTCTCTTCTCCCCAGCGGTATTTCTTGATGATGACAGAGCCCCTCTTTCCCTTCCCCCCTTGCTATCAGCTGGCTAATCTGCCTGCACATTCTGACACACAGCTGCGAGAGATGAAAACTGTACTGTTGATAGATGAAACTTTGGATAAGATTACATGGTTTTGAATATCTTGATGACATATTTGTCTGAAAAGTCTTTTAGAGGACAGCCTAATATAAATGCACGGAAATGTTTCTAATGACTAGCATTTGTCTACGTACTTGGTTTGGAAGATTAACATTCACGTGTTCTTCGACTGTCATTTGCATTTGTATGTGGAGGCAAACTTTTCAATAATCACTTCTTCATGCCGAGAAGAGTTAACAATTTATTCAAAATACACAAGGCCAAATTAGTCCCTTCTGTGAGGCTGGGAGCTTTGGTGGAGCTGCACCAGTGGTGGGTTTGGCTTCACTGCTCTCGGCAGCAGCAGCAGATCCGTGCCCAGGAGACCTCGCCTGTGGTAATGACGAAAATCCCTTCCTAAGAAAGCACAGCAAAAGGGTGGAAAAAACCCACCACCCAAGGTCAGGACAATTGCATCTTTCATCTGTTTGGCTGCACAGAACTCTGGGTTGTTTTCCATTTTGCACTGATAAATGAATGTAGTGAGACTTATTTTTTGCTTTTATTCTTATTTTTACAACACCCAGTGGTGGGGATGGACCTCCAGAGTCCCATTTGTCAGGTGGGGAGAGGGCAGAGGGCACCTGATTTTGACACATATTTACACTACCAGTCTGAGTGTGGCAGCTGAGTGCTTTGGAATCCTGCCCCTGCCTAGGATTTTAGTTGCCTCAATCACTTTAGAAAATTGACCTTCAAGACTCTTGAAGAAAAGAAGCATCCATTCCTAAAATATGGAAGTATCTATGGAAACCCGGTCCCATTCAGGTCACAGCAAGCTGTATTCCTTTACCTCAGTTTTACTTTGATGAACAAATGTTGATGGAGGGACTTCCTTACTGAGGGTCAGAAAGGACTATGGTGGACCATGTGTTAACAGGCACCTTTACATTGCCCACTAATTAAACAAAAAGTAATTAGAGCTCATCTGTGCTGTAGTAATATGAACCCTCTGCCTTCCTCCTTCCTGCAGGCAGTATAAAATGAAGATACTCCTCAAATCTGGCCTCTATATGATACATTCCAGATGTCTGGGCTAAAAAAACGTAGCTCAACACTGCAGAGCTGCACTGCTGAAATGGTGGGGTGTCCTTTCCAAGAGTGTGCAGGGAACAGGGCTGTGGGAAGGCTCCCTGTTCACAGCACTGGACAGAGCTTGGCACAGCTGGGAGAAGAGGCGGCACGTGGGAAAGGGAGTTGCAGGGCTGGATGTTTTGTGAAACGTGGTTGGGGTGAGGAAAGACAAACACTTGCAGAGACTGGTGGAGCTGTGCATTCCCGAGGGCTTTGGCCAGTTGCTTAAATATAAATGAGCCTTTCAATCTGCCTTCAGTGATCTCAAACAGTGAAATCAGTGGATACCACCATGCGCCATGAGCTCTGTCTCTGCACTGATGCTCTGCTGAATGTGGTCTCTTGGTTCCAGGAGGAGCTGGCTGCTGTTCTGCCCTCCCCACAGGCTGTGCAGACCCTTCAGAGGATGCTGCACCCTCCACTGATGAGGAAAAGGCAGGAAGGAAACCTCTCAAGGACTGTACTGTGCTTCCCAAGAGCCCGTTCATCTCCCCTCTCCTTCACCACACATGACTGTGCCACTTCCCAATCCTCTGCTCTTCCTACGGTGAGACTTCTTAGAGATCAGGCATTTCAAAGATTTATTTAAATACTCCTTAATGCTTGAAAATGTCACAATTACCTGGTGGCTTCCTCTTGAATACTGCACATGCTTCTCCAGAGGCTTGTGGGATGAGTGTGTGTTTGTGCAGCCGTGCTGTGCAGCCACAGACACTGTGTCCTTTCTCCTCCTCTCCGCACACCACCGTGCCTCTGCAAACTTGCACTGACACCCTTTCCCCTCTCGGAATATGCTGACATCTTGATGTCTTCTCCATAGACTCACACTGACACAGTGTTAGGGACTATGTGATGACACCGCAGCCCACGTTAGTGAATGGGGAAATAGCCCTGTCACAAACTATATTATGAAATATCAAAGCTGTTTAAAAATGTAGTTTTCCAGAAAAAAAACCCAGGGGCCTTAAGCTTACCTTAAGGACTGCTATGCTCAGCTAGATACAAATATTGATGCTCAAGTAGAGCATTTTAACCTATCACAAATATAAATGTTGTATAATATTTATGTATATATATAATAGCTTTTTTGTATATTATAAAAATTCACAGTACCTAGGAATGATGTTTGTGACCTGTAGGCATACCTCCTGATATTTTTCCAATACAGGTGCTTTGAATCTCTAGTTGGACTGATACTTGATAATAAATGTTTTGGTTTTTTCTTTATGTGAAGCATAATGACCAAATTTGAACTGCCACAATCTGGGATTTAATTTTCAGTTACGAATACTCTTTATTACAAATACAGAATCAACTATTATGCCTTTTGGAAATGGTGGCATAAATTACTCCAGTACACTTACTTTCAATTTCTTCTGAAAATGACTCTAATACAGAGTATTATTTTCTGCTGAAAATTACTTTGAAGCTTGACAAGGTTCTGTCAGAGTTTATCAATGAAGGCCTCACAATGTGGGCAACAGTTGGTTTCTCTGTTTCTTTTGACAGTTATGAGAATCTAAAATAGGTCAGGTGAAGATGGGTGAGATCGACCAGGCTTTACTCCTTTGCTACTCTTTTTAACCATTAAAGGCTGCCACCAATAAGACTGAAGAAAATAACAGCTCTAGAATAGGTGCAGCTGTTACAGAGAACTTTTCCTGTTAATATTTGGGATAGTCATTATATCTGGGATGAGATAACTTGGACAAATCAACAAGTTAAGATAAATAGTTTTGATTTCTTTATTTGTTTATGGAAAAAACACACATTTGCTTAAGAATGTTGGAGAGGTGATTTTGTCTCTTGATCCAAAAAGTGATTAATAGTGGGGCAGGCAGACATACAGTTGGAATTTGACCACACAGGACAGAGTTCATGAGACAAATTCAACCCTGCTTTAAATATTATATGGTCTAATGAACCTCAGTATTTAGTTATTTTCTTAAATGTCTGCCTTGCAGACACCTCAGATCTGGAGTCGGAACATCCAGCTGTGCTCTTGCTGCTTCTCACAACACAGTGTAATTAGAACGTGCTGATAACTCGGTTGATGCATGAGAGATAAAAATCCATTCTACCTCATGCTGGTGGCAAAAACGTGGTTTCATCAGGAAAGAGAGAAAATATGAATTAAAAACACACTGAAAACGACAGTATCATTTCCACCAACACACTCCTCTGACATCACTGACACCAGCATGTGTTGTACTCTGCTGCTTTATCCCTGGCATGGCATTGATCTCAGCCATGAGTCAGGACTTGGTGGTACAAGACACTGCAGAGAATAAAAAAATAAAATATTCACAGCCCCAGAAACCTTCATGTCAAGAAATTTGTGGCTCCTGCAGCAGAGCAGTTCGTGAAGAGCTCCTGCTGCTCCAGAGTCGAGCCTCTAATGGAGCTAATTTTTCTCCTGCATCCTGGGATAAACTTGTCACACAGCTTTGTTTTTATGAGTAGGGGACATGACATGTAGACAAGTTTTCCATGCTAAGAATTTCACGTTACATATTGTTAAAGATGACTGAAATAGGTTATGTACACATCAAAAGGAGTGAACTTTTACCTTTCCTATTGCAAGTTATCCGTGACATCCTTGGAAATCATTGACTTCTCAGCTATTGACATTGCTGGGGGAAGGGGAAAAAGGTTCATCTTGCAAGAAATGCTGACTCAGAGATTTCTCAAGAAAATCTACTTTCTTAGCTGAAGAAGGAAGATTCATTCTTTGCTCATCTTGGTGAAATCTAATTGTGATATTTATATTCTGTATTAATTTGATTCAGTAAAGATTTCCAACATAGGCAAAGAAGCCAATCGTAATAATTTGTTCTGAAGCTTTTATTACTATTGTGTTTTGAATGCAGGTATTAAAACAGCAGTGGAGCAGCAGATGCTATCCCTTGCATATTGCTAAAGATGCTACCTATGCAATTCCTAAAAGCATGAGCCTTTCTAATGGGAGGAAGCAGCAAAACACCCATTGACTTCAGCTGGTTATAGATTTCATCAGGTATATATGGGCCAGTGCTACTTGCTGGGGAACAAAATCATTTGCAAGGAATAGTTTACAGTAGCTTTTACTTCTCTGTACTTTACAAAATACAGTTGAATTCCACATATAAAAGTGAGTGCTTTGCATTAAAAACAAGTTTTCCTTTTAAGTTGAACAAGCCTGCTTAAAAAGAAGAGACATTTGGTACCAGTAGCTGTGGTTTAGTGAATATTTTTTCTACTTTTTCAAGTACTCATTACAATTCCTACTTATAATATAGCAATATCACACAATAAACATTTCTTTTCTGATTAAGGGATTGAAGGAGAACTGAATTATAAACAGTATTAATATAAGAGGGAATTTCTATCCGGTGCTCTGTAGGCCTGAGTTTATATGACCTTAAACAATCAGTCTGAAGAAGTGACATCAGCTGCTGTACACATTCCACATTACTGAGGAATTAAATTAAGCAGCTTTAATATCTGTGAAATGGCACAAGCCTGAAAGAGAATCGTTCCAATTTATGGACTTTGTATCTGATTTACTAGTGCATGTCTAGCAATTTCAGAACCACCAATTGCTTTAAGACCACCTCCAAAGTGTTTTTATCACTTACAGTAAATGTGCTAACATAATGTTTTAATTAAACATTTAAAGTGCATCAAACAAATTTATTGATGCTGCCAGAAAAAAAAAAAATATGGAAAGAAGAAGAAAATCTGCTATTTGCAAAATAAAGCAATCTCCACACCATTTTGTGACCCTGACAAGATTGAAACAATTCAGCTAGCATCTATAAATTAACAAAAGATTCCCCTCCCCTCCAGTTCTCTCATTTTCCATCCCCAACCTCCAAATCATACTTTGTGCATAAAAACATGGTAAGAGCTTTTTGAAAGCTATTCAGCTATAATATCAAATGGTTGTGAACACTGCATTTATTTTTGCTCCTTGAACATAGGCCTGATATTGAAAAGATATAAAAGTCCCAGCAGCACTTTATATTGATGTTGGCATTAAAAATGCTTTTTCTGTTAGTGAGAGAGGAGTTCCCCCTTAAAAAAATAAAAGCCAGTACCGGGTCTATCAAAACTTTATCATCCTGTTGCCACTTCGGCACTGTATTAAAATATTCACAACTGAAGCTTATTTTCCTTAAAAATCCTTTTCCATCCTGCGCAGGGGATCGCAGTCCTGACACAGATCTGGAGTTCCTATAACCCTTCAAGAGGGAGAAGAGCAAGCATTGCATGGACATCACCTGAAAAAACACACTCATATCTGCTCACAGTTTGCTCCTGGTTGGGCGCTGGCAGAAATGATGTGTGGTGGCAGGGGCAGAGATCGGCGCCAGCAGCGCCGCGGTTCTCCTCGCCACCTCCTCCAGCTCTGCCCATCTCCTCCCAGGAAGGTGGACCTCGGGCACTGTGGCACAGCAGCTCAGTGCAGAGAGGCTTTTTGCAGAGGGCTAAATTGTGATTTATGCTTTATGGCACCCAAACTACGGGCATGTTATTTGTGTACATAACACGGCTTAGGTTTTCCTAGCAAAGGGAAGAGCGTTTTGTCTTCCTGAGTAAGCATTCATTTTAGAGACAGATAATCATGGCAGGTTTGCTTTCCTACATATCTTTTCTTACATACATCTGTCATTGTGTATGAGAGAACAGCTAAATACAGTGGGTCATAATATGAAGGGAAGGCATCTTTCCATACCAAAGAGACTCAAGGATTCTGGTGCCTGGAGACGGGATTCTAAGCAATCCTTGGTGAGGTCAGTGCTGCTGCTAACAAGCTGATATACAAATGCAGAGTACATTTCATGTATATTATTATATTATATTATACTATATTATGTATCATCTGCAATTCAATTTGCTCTATTTGTTCAAACATGATCACTATAAACATCATGTGGTTGCAAGGGAAATGAGCAAGGAACCCCGTAACAATTGGATCTGCCACGAAACAAAAGGCAAGGCAAAACACCATGGCAGAGCTGAGAACTGGCTGTTCCTGGGAGACTAACCTTACCTGTGTTAAGAAAAAAATAAGAAAAATAAATAAATAAAAAAAAAATAGGAGTGAGTTCATCACGTGGGACCAGAACCACCATTTTTGGTTGTCATTCAATCATGGGTTGCATGAAAGCTGTCGTGTCATCTATCTCGATGCAGGATAATTCTTTCAGTGTGGTAACTCAGTGATGCGAGAACCACCACTAACCCTTCGTCCTTTGTGCTCTTTTGTCACGTACTGAGTCACCCCAGCTCTGCTTCACTGCGCCTGGGAAGACAAATCTCCTGCAGGCTCATGGTAACTGTGGCTCATGGTTACCTTGTGGTCCACATCTATTTTTGTATCTGTTGTCTCCTGCTTTATATTTAGCTCTTTGGGCATTCTAGAATTTAGCATAATGGAGCCCAATCAATGATGTGAGCCACTGAGCAGTGACACAGTGTGACTATGAAGAAATAATAATTGTGGCTTTGAGCATCAAGGTGGAGACATTTTTCTAGAGAAAAGAAATAAAGACCTCAGAAGAAGGGTGCAGCATTTCTCTTCATATCACTTTATCGTGCATGATTTACCATTGTGTTCTAGGGGACTGATTTTCAAAAAGAATGAATTTTGCATTAAATTCTGAGTATGGTTGCTGCAGAAGATATGATATTTGCCTATTCAGATGATGAGCTGGATGCATAAGTGATCACATCAATGGGTAATATGCACATTCAGTCATGAGAAAAAATTTGCATGCCCTTTAAAGTCCTAAAAGTTGAACATCTGGCATTTTCTGTGGCACCTCTATTTTTTATCAATGTCTTCTCTTCTTTGAAAGGTTTATTCCTAAAACAGTCAGATCATCACGGGCTTGATACAACATTCACTGCACCCTGTTCACAAATGAGCCAGGCTCAGCTGTGGTGAGAATGACTTTAATTATTCTGCATTACAGAGGTGGTGTTTCCCCAAAGTCCTTGAATTGCACATGACTGGACACCCGTGAGTGCTGTACTTGGGACAGTCTCTGTTCTGCCCAAATGAAGTTTCATTAAACCTCTGTAGCACATGCTTTAGGTATGGTTGACAGCCAAAGGGAATGAGATGACAACTTTTTATTCCTCACCAGCTCTTATGTTTTTCAGAAATACATAGTTAATTGTCAGTATGAACTGTGAGGAAAGAACACCTAAAATGAGGTAAAATTAAGTGCCAGGTACCACTAATTTCCTCTCAGTTTTGTTCTGCTCCCCTAACTGATCTCCCATCCCTGAGCTTTCTGCTGGGTTTTCTGGTGAGACAATAGCTTCATCTCTCCAGGACACCATATATTTTTTTAATATCTTACTAATTTGGACACATGGTGATGAAAATCACTCCTAACCAGAAAGTCTGATGTACTAAGTACTTTTGTTGTGTCTGTTTACAACTACCTGGCTGGTGATGCTGAAGAGCATTGATATGCTCCGGGTGTTTCCTCCTCAGAGCAAGTCTCACACATCTCATCTTCATTTTTGTAATTTTGCCCTTGCCCCAACCACTCCAAGCCTCTAAAGAAGTTTGGATTTGGACTTTGACTCTCTGTTATGAGTCATAGCAATATTTTCACACATCCCAGTATATTAGTTAGGGGACTTGTGAAACAGAGGAAGGACGATGTTATTAGCTGAAATTCCCAAATGAAGGGCCCAATGTTGAAAAACTTACTCTGCTTTTATCTAGCCTCAGATGAGGCAAAATTCTTATGTAGCATTAATAAAGAGTCACTTGCTAAGTAATGAAAGATAGTTTTCTACTATATTCTATTCTTCAGACTTTCAGTCTGGGTGGCAATGCTGGGGCTCGTGGCTTTCAGGTGCCCTGCCTTTGTTTTCAGGACTAATATCCAGGACATTTAACCCCATTTTTATCCTTCAAATTGTGAAGATAAGGAAGCCCTGCTTCTACTCCTGCCAGCTGCTGTTCCAGTCCAAAATAAAGGAAGATGACCCTCTCCAAACCTGGGTATTGTTAAAGCAGGTGATAGGGAAGATAACGAGGGGGGTTACGCGTCATTCTCGCTTAGGCAGACTTTGCATGCCTGTACTTCTGACCCCAAGATCAAGTTCCAGATAGTGATGTATGCAAAGTTTAGTTATCTTTCAGAGAAGCCACCAGAAGCCTAAAACTGAACATTTTTTTTTCCATGAGGAAATCCTGTAGCAGCCCTCCTCTGCTCAGATAAGTGGAGCTTTGCAGTACCTTTGCTGTGAACAGGCATCAGAGGAATTCCTGCTGGTGTCTGGCCAGCAGGCAGAATGAAACTTCTATGAAAACAGAAAAATCAAGTAAAAAGGTCTGGGAATGAACTGATGGACACTGGGGAACTGTCACCTCCACTGAGCTAACAACAGTTTGCCCAGCTGAGGCTTGGCGTGAAGTGTTTACTCATCTGCCTTAGCCCTGGAAAACGAAAAGGAGGTTAAAAATTAATCTGTGCAGCTGGCAACTGCTGGAGTGGGTGGACATAGTGGTGCAAATTTTTTCTAATACCAGGAATGCTATGTAGCAGCAGAGTGATCAGGCATCAGGGTTCACATGTGGTAGCTTGACCCATGCAACACAAGGCACTACATGACCTCTGTGGAGTGAAGTGCTCCTTTTTGTACTGACCTGTTTGATTTTGGTGATACAAAGGTGTGGGTGTCCTGATCCTTCTGAGACAGTGTCCACCCAGCTACAGCCAGCCTTTCATCCTGGCTGTATTTCCAGAATAATGTGGCACAATGGATACCTTTCCTTTAAATTGGCAAGGCTAGATTTACTAATGGCAGGCTATTTGAGTCATCCAGAAAACTACAGAAAACTAATGGTATATCACCTCTTTTACTCGTGGCTCCTAGAGCTCGATTTTGGATCATATCTTGCAAAAGGGCTTTGCCAGGTGCTGCTGGATTCATCTTTAGGCTGAACCTTGAATGTCAGGCAGATAAAAAAATGAATCTCTGTTAGAAGAGACTGCGGGAGATGGAATCTAAACCTGCTGGGGCTAAACTAACACCAGAAAGTGCTAGCCTGCCACTGCACAAGGCCGGTCTCTAAGTAGTTTGGTAGTTACCTTAACAGCTATAAAAGGTGTAAATCTGTAGAGAGGACAGAAAGAATAAAGAGAGAAACTGCCCTACCTGTCTCCTACTCCACAGGGAATAACACAAGCTACATTCACAGTAACTGATCCCAGTAACTGCTCTAAATGGAGAGGAAAAAGCTGTGGCTGAAATGTCTGTACAAATTACAGGGAGACAAGCCTGTATCTCCAACTCTCTCATTCTTGTGCTGCACCACTGCTAAAGAACTTTAAGCCCATTTGTGTGGCATAGTAAATACGGAACTAAACAACTTCAGGTATAGGAAGATCTCTTCAGCAGCCCCACGAGGTTATTGCTGTCTCCCAGAACAATACATGCTGTGCTGTGTGATAGGTGTGTACTGCCTTAAAAAAACATATCAGACTTTACATTCAGAGGAGGAAAGAGACCCCCTTCTTTGTGTTGCAAATACCGGTAGTTGTAGAAATGTGCTCACACCCTGAGCAGATGGTTCGCGGGGCACAGGGAATAGTTTTTTGCTTTTCACAAGCCAAGCTGGTCTTGAGAACAGAGGAGAATAAAGCTGAAACATTTCAGACACTCGGAGCATATCACGTGTGGCCATTAGGGCAGGATTAAACAAACATAATTAGAGAAAGTCCTTCTGAAAGATAGTTCTGCTGAAGGATTCGAGTGCACACCTATTTTGCGCCCTGCTTGAAGCCCTAATGCTGCTCCACTGCTAGAAGCAAATGCCTTTTGAAGGCAGCTCAGAGCCACCAAGCAGTCGCTTAGCTTTATAGTTTGCTAGCTGCATGTCATCTTTGAAGGCTGGGAAATTGCAGAGGCAGTACCGTGATTCCCAGCCGAGTGAAGCAGACACTTGACACATTTCATCCCTTGCAATTAAGGGAGAAAAGCAGAATCAGGGGAAAATTCAAGCAGCATTTTAGCAATAGACCTCTCCCTTATCAAGATGAAGTACAAGCATCACACACAGATATATGCAGGATGGATGCTAAGCACAGACAGTAATAAATGCATGTGAACTTTGCATGAGAAAGCCTCACACTTAGAAGACTTCGTTTACTGCTCTTAGTCATTTACACACAACCTTCTAAAGTGAGGAAGCTCAAACATAATCAAACCCTGTGTGCAAATTACCAAGTCAAATGCTGTTGTTCTGTTCTGTTGTATTTTAATATCAGAGCACAAACTTCCCAGTGCAAAAATACAATCTTGTGATAAAATGACTAATACATGACTAAAGCCAGTTTCCATTGTGCAGGCATAGCTCTAGGGATCATTTGTTTCTCATGGTAAATCCCTCAGACAGTGAATTCCTCTGGTGGTTGGGATTATATTAATGACCAAGACTGTTAGTCACCTCAAGGGAGCTGAAATAGGATGTCACTCTGGTTGCCATTATTAATTCCAATTGCAGGTGCGAAAATTAATTTCATGGGTATTTTTATCATTTCCTTTTAGTTAAGGATTAGAGTTTCCGAATGACCCAGACTCCGGATGGAGACAAATCTGAACTGGGTCTGCCCAGCAGTCCCACAACAGTGAACCGATTCTGATGGAGTAGGAGGGAAAAAAAAGGGGTATAAGACTTTCCATCACTTGCTTGAAGACAATTAAAGGCACTGAAAGATATCAGATGTCATAATGACATACACTTCTTTGCACCAAGACTCTGTAAAGCAATCCAGTAAATTGCAGGTTGTTTTCATTTCTGTGGAAGAATAACACATTTGCCAATCATGGGAGAAAAAAAAGAAGTTAAATATATCAAACCAAATCAAATGTAGCTGATTAGAAAGCTACAGTTTCCATTTGCTGGCACGGGTACTGTTTTCACATAGATTTTCTGACAGATGCTGCTGTATCTCCACAGTCAAGACAGCTCCAGCAGCCAAGCTCCTGCCTGGTGTCTTTAACCATAGGTGGAGTTGGGCTATTGAGTTTGGGGAATGGGAGGGGAAAGGCAGGGAGGGGTGCTGGCTCACCTTGGCTGGAGAAGGAAGGAGTTGGAGTCAGCTGGATCCGTTAAGGAGAGACAGACTGGGAAGGAGGAAAACCCCCCCACTCACTCCCCTCCCCATGATTAAGTCTCAACTCCTGCCAGTTCAACTGGCAAAGGTGTTGGCTCCAAAGCTGTCCTGTATTCACCGACACCTCCTCCTGCCAGAGCCCCGTGAGTAATGCTCAGAAGATAAGCAGGTTAGGCCAGATTCAGTCAGATAATTAAGGCTTGGAGGTAACGTAAGATCCTTAGGTGCTCTTATATACATACAGCTCATCCGGGGTTTGGATTTATGACTCGCTGTGCTCATAACCATCCGACAGCTTCCCTCGTGTCTGGGGCATCTTTGCCATGTGGGCAGGCGCTGTGCCTGCCCCAGAGATGGACAGACAGACAGAAGCCGTGCCTGGAAGCGCCGGGCTCGGAGCTCCCTCCCCGTCTGTGTCGCAGCCATCAGCCCTCCCTCCATCTCTCTCGAAGCGTCTCTTCTAATTGCTGCCATGCGAGGTTTTTCTGGCCTGATCCCTGTTCCCTTGCCCCTCCTGGAGCCTTTTCTATCAGCGCCATCCCAGCGCACAGCGGGGAGAAGCTGCCGCTTGGAATTGGCTCCGCTCTACCCCTCCCTCCCTGCGCCGGGTGACCCTCCCCGCACGGAGCTGCCAGAGCCGCGGGGCTCGACGCCAGCCCTCCTCTGTTATAATGAACCTTTTTAGGTCATGTAAGCCAAGAACCTTGTGTTGCTAAAGACCCCATCAGTTACTTTAAGCAGTTATCGTATTTTACTGTTTACAGGGAGTAAGTCCAGAGCGTGGCGCTCAGCCCATCGCATGCAGCACAGTTTATCACCAAAAACTAATGAGTTTGTGCCATTTCGCACTTCGAGACGTTAAATCACGGATTTGTTTAAAATTTACTGAAGTTCACAACTATTAATAAAGACCATCTCAACCTTCACAGTTACACATCAAAACATCATGTCAGAATCATGCCCTCCTCACCATTTACTGACGGCTGACTCTAAGAAAGAGATAGCATATAAAATTCACTTATTTTTTCATGCTGCCACTGCAACCATTCTTACTGTTGAAAAAAAAGAAAGCAGAGCAGAAAGGAACAAAGCAGTAATAATTTTTCTGAGCTAAAATAGATACAAATGCAGTGTGAATATTTCAGGACATTATCAGGACAGCTCAGATATATAACATTAATGTAATTGCTTTATTCTCTCCCCTTAACTAATTCTAGTTTTCTGCTTCTGTAGAGTTTTCAGTTTAATTTGTGCAGGAGTTTTTACCAGGTTCTCCATTTACCCACTTTGGCTAATTTCAGAGAAAACACCACACTGTATAGCTGAACGTGATCACCCAGGTTATAAATGATAAATTCCACCATAAAGCTTTATAAAAATCTTTATTGCAATTTAAGTCTTTATTTCCTTTAAATGAATAGATTTTTTTCTTTAGCATCGAAATGTCTTCATTGATTTTTACAGTTAGGTGAAAGCTGTTCATGAAAATTAGTAAAGTAGGGCATGCATCATGGAACGAGCACAGTGCAAACCTGGTGACACCAACCTTTAGCCACGTCTCAGAGTCACTTGCAGCCATCCAGTCACACCTCTGTGCTGTCTTCCCTTCAGAGAGAGAAATTGCTTCTGGATCATACATAGTTATTTAGAACATTTCTAGCATTTTATGAATGTTATAAACAAGCAATGAAAATATCCTGATTGCTAAAAAGCCCATCACTTATTTTGGACTCAGAGTACACCGTGCAAACCCATGCACTCAGGTGTAGCACCGATGCTGCATCTTCTATATAGTGACTGCCAGGCACTTCCAGGGGAATAAAATCAAAGCAGCTGTTAAAATCTCACAATTCCTCGAGCTAAAACACAAGCCCTCTTGGATGTGACACAAAAGCAACCAAAATGTGTGCTTAACCATGTCTTTTCAAGCTACTTTTTTCTAATTTAGCGACTGAAACTTTACAGACAAATGAATAGAGGTTGTGTGTTCATGATCTGGGCAGAATGGCCAAATAGGAGACTGTATAGGGAAATAAACATTTTTTTTCCTTTCTCTCCTTCTGCAGCTTTGAATCCAGCAAGTCTGGTGGATTCAGCAACGCTAATACAAAACTGGAAAGTGGAGAGTGAGGAGAAGCAAGTTTCATTAACAGGGAGAATTCTACATAAAATATACTGGAGCTGATGGAAGAAAGGAAGAGACAGCCAAGATGTTCAGCTGCAAGTGGAGTCCAATTTGATGCTCAGCGTGAGTTTAAAGGGAAGATTTTCTCAGCCTTAAAATAAAAGAGCAGTATTGGATGCGTACAGGGCAGAAAACTGTCGTCACAGAAATGGATTGTGCCGGGCTTGGGAAAAGCGAGAGTGGCAAAAGTAGCTCATTTTGCTGTGCTACATTTATAGATGTGCTCATTTGAATGCTCCCAGGAGGACCAGCTTTCTGCGTCCAGACAAAATTATACAGGCATCCCACCACGCTGCATCCCAGTGCTAAAACCTCAGCGTAAAGGAGATCCACCACAGCTTAGCTGGGAATTTTGCCTTTGGATTTTGGGGAGTAGACCTGATTTACTGCCAGCAGATCTGCTGCTGTCTTTCATTTCTTGTAGGATCAGCCCTCTGACATATACAAATTGCAAACATCAAGGACCTGATCCTGCTTCCACTGAAATCAATACAAGTTTTGTCATTGGTTTCAATGGGATCAAGGATTCAATCCCACCGTTTTTGAAGTCAATAGGGTTGGGGTTTTCTCTGAATAAGCAAGGTTGTGTTAATGCTGCAGAATGGTCCTAAATTATATTGATTATTTGGATGTAAACCCAAGCATAAAAACAGGATTAGGGGGAAAAAGGGAAATGTATGAGAAAGTGAGTGTGGAGCAGCATCCATTCGTGGCATGCAGTGGGTCAGCAGAAGCTCTGCCGGAGTAAAGGCTGCAGTGACACACTATCAGAGAGCCAAATCCAGTGCGAAATTTTGGGGGAAAAAGAGAGAAGAAATTCATCCTGGAGATCCTTATTCATCTGCTCCTTCTAAAGCAAACCTTTGAGTCAGTCATCCTTTATTAAAAATAAACAAAACATTGACAGAAGAAATTATTGTCACATATATAGACACAGTAATTGGTTTTGCTTCTTCGCTGCTCCTTCTTTTCCCTCTTCTCTGATACAGGGTTGTTCTGTATTTCTGCAACAACTACTGGCAAATCAGAATTTATTGTACATATGTTTGTGTTCCACTTAATAAAAAATATACTTATATTTTCAGATAAACTTTGTTAGTAATTCATGAGGTAAGTGACAATTTATGCTAATAAGGGAGAAATATATTCTCAAGCATAATGCATTACATAAATTTGAATGCAAAATGTTCAATTATGAAGTAAATACAGGTAATGCAAATAGTAAATTACATCCAATGAAAATATATAAAGAATGTGTCTTCAAAGAGAGAGAGGCTTTTATTTGCATCTGTGAGCTGTTTAAAGAGAAAAGAATTAATAAATACTGAATTACTCTTATGATGATTTAGCTCATAATTCAGCAATCCATAACGACTCCCAGTAATCAGACTGTTGTTTCATACCCTCCAATATAAGGCAGGACTGTTTCCTCAGCAATTTTATCCCTACCAGATTATCTCGTCTGATTCTATTAATTCTCTCCCATAAATCTGCTAACAGTGATATGTGATTTACTTACCCTGTTAACTGATCTGAAGACTGTTAAAAGGATTTATCTAGCACTGCACCTAGGAGCAGTTTATGCCTTATCACTCTGTTACTCCAAAGAAGTCTTTCTGAAATCAATTTGGCTGGTTTCATAGTTAAATTCAGCGGACACTGTTTAGTTCTGCACCATAAAATAAGACACTAGATAAACAAAAGGAGCAGTAACTGTACTTAATGTGTTGGTCCTGATACGTGTTTAAGTTATAACAAATTACTCTGAGTCCATATAACACAAAAGCTGCACGTTTGCTCCTGCTGGATGTGGTGTGTGGGACAGGCACACACGCTCCAGCAGTGCAAGTTCTGCCTCTGCTGCTGGCGTGCTCTGCGCAGGCTGACCCCAGAGGCTTTGGAGTTAATGTTTCACGTCCCCCTGCACGGTCTGTCAGAAAACTCTCCCACAATAAATGTACGTTACTTTGGAGGCTCATGAACCAGGTCAGGAGCGCACTGGGAAAGAGCAGGGCTCCACGGGTACGTCGTTGAGTGAAGATGCTTAAAAACAAACCAGAGCAAGAGGCTGTGAGAGGGACAGGGGAGTTTTCCCTCTGCCTGGCTCGGGGCAGGATTGTTACAAACAGTGCTGGGAAAAGGGAGCAGTCTGAGGGAATTGGCCTGCGATAATTGTGGAAAAACTGGAGACTGAATAGCTCTAATTGAAATGAAAGTGTGTGATTGTTATGGAAGAAACACTGTTAATAGAGGACTGTAAATGTTTAGACACCCATTGTGAATAGCCAAATAATAAAGAAAAATACTACTAAAACGAGAATTATATACTGTAGGGAGGAGAATGTTGCTTCTGAAGGTTATCCAAAAATTGCTAATAATCTTTTTTTCTCTGCTGCACTGAACAGTAGAGACATTTTGGTGCAGCAGTTCTGTGTAGCAATCACATAAGAACAATATTGTACAACTAATAATTTTACTCACTGTTCTGGTAGGTCAGAGCTTCAATTAATTTGCAGTACTTGCTTACATTGGTATCAATTAAGAGACAGTCCCCATTAGCTCACACAATTTCATACTCTTTGTCTAGAGTTCAGAGTTTACTCAGGAAATTTACTCATTTGCAAATGTAGCACTTTGATTCTTCACATCCAAACAAAATATTTTATGGGGCTGAAGCCACATTTCCATAGCCATCTACCACATGGGCTAGGGAAATACTACAACTGTACATTATGAAATGCAGAATTTTTTTCATTTAAAATTTATTTAAATTTTCATTTAAAAATATTAGCACACACTTTGTCTCTCATAGGGATGAGGCGTTCAGGGATATATAGTGCCACATACATCTTGCTCAGAAGAGAAAAAACCCAAATACAGGGAATTGGCCTATCCTGGGGGAATTTATGCTGCAAGCCTGGAAGTTTTGTTGATTCCAACAAATTGAAGAAATAGGAAAGTCAGCCCGAGCAGTTAACTTGCATTAACTTTGTCATGGATCACAACCCGTAGGATAAAGCTGCAGATGTGCACGGCTCCGTGTGTGCGAGTGTGTTGCGGGACGGTGCAGAACTGTATTTTAATTTTGTTAGAAATGCTGGTAGCATTTTTTGTCTTTATAGAATTGTCACTATGATCATTTCTAGATGTAGTTATCTTCCTAAATTCGCCCTACCCCTTTCAGCTGCCAGGAACAGTACATGCTGTATGACTTTCAGATGTTAGTACTGGCATTCACACTGATAATGGCATAGTCAGAAGATGTTATCCATTCGTAAATTCACTCGCCAAGTGCTATTTCCTAAGCAAAGATTCTTTGGGTATTGCAAATGATGACTTTCGCAGCCGGTGAAAAATCACCCAGAGCCTTTCCCGCACCTACAGAGTGATACCCTGAGCGGGGTTATAAATAGCGAGCTCCCGGGGGGGAAGGGACCGGGCTAGGGGAGAAGGGAGGATTTGAAGTACAATGTTCAAGAAGCAGGTTTAATATATGACCGAGTGTCAGAAGTCAGGTTTCTGAGAATTACTTTTCAGATAAACAACTTTATAGCGCCGCACTTAATCTTACTTACTAGAGACATCTCATTTATCACGGAATTACAAGTAACTTTAATTCTATCGATATTCCCATAAAGCCCGGCCGGAAAATCGAGCCTGGCAGCCCCGGAGGCTGCGGGTCTCCCTGGCCCGCGGCGGGACACGGCGGGTGCAGCCGGGGCCGGGCGGGACCGCGGCGGCTGCGGG
>VZTN01013185.1:0-132937 GCA_013400515.1 Erpornis zantholeuca | reverse complement strand
CTTTTTCTTTTTCTTTTTCTTTTTCTTTTTCTTTTTCTTTTTCTTTTTCTTTTTCTTTTTCTTTTTCTTTTTCTTTTTCTTTTTCTCTTTCTTTTTCTTTTTCTCTTTCTTTTTCTTTCTTTCTTTTTTCCTTTTTACTTTCTCTTTCTCTTTTCCTTTCTCCTTTTCTTTTCCTCTCTCATATTTTTCTTTCTTCTTTTCCCTTTCCTTTTTTTTTTTTTCCTAGTTCTTGAATTTTTTCCCTTTCCATCCTTTCTTTCTTCTTTATACCTGTGCTCACACAGAGACAAATCTAAACCCAACTGCAATCAAAGGGAGCTTTTTAAATGACTTTTTGGCTCAGGCCTCGAGTTCTCTGCAGGGAGCAAGAATGGGAGCAGGCAGGATTTACATTTCATGGCTTTTAAAGAATCTGAAGTACGGGGAACGGCGTTTGCCAAGGCTGAGTTTCACAAGTCTATGTGGATGTACCTCAGAATGTGTATATGATTAAGCTTAAAGCCCTCCTCTGTAAGAAAGCAGGCAGATTCCCTTTCCTGCAGCCTGAACCCTGCTTCTCCGATTTTGATACAAAAGTTCTTGCCAAGGCCTTGGCAGTGGGATGTCACTGCTGAAGGGGCTGGAATAGGAGTGTTTGCTGGTATCGTCTTCCAAAGCTGAGGTGTCTCCACTGCAAACAGCCCCTGCTCCCTCAAGCGCTGAGAGCCATGACAGTGAAACATTAGTGACAATAAAAATGAGCCCAAAATCAAACCAAAAAAGACCTAGTATTTTTTTTTTCCTTTCCCACCCCTTCCCCCCAAGCTTAATTGCTTCGAAATTCCCTGATGAAAGCATTTTAATATGTAGGAAGAGCTGCTGGAGTCTGCAATGCAATTCAGTGTTCTGTGGTGTGGGATGAACAGATTTTCCTTTCCGTAGGGTTTCCTCCTGCAAAGTCATTGTAGAGGAGGGAATACTGTAAGATTAAATCTGGTTAAAATACTATATTCATGTCACACCAGATACGGTCTCCAGACTGTGCACAGTCTTTCAGCTCCTTTATTGTGAAATCCTTTTAAAATAGCACAGTATAGTGTAGAGAACTTATTGAAGTATAACTGTCTTACACCAACTCTGTCAGATAAAATGAAGCAAAGTGATCAGGCTTCTTAAATTAATAAATCTCCTTAGTGTCTCTGGCTGCCTTCATGTTCTGTTACTGTCTTTGACTCTTTCCTTATTAATAAACTGATAGTTGAATAAAGCTGCTAAGCAAAGCAATGCACCTTGTCGATGGAAGAGGGTTGGTGCCTCCTGTTCCAGGTCTGCTGTGCTGGGAATGGTCGTGTGTTTAGGGCAGGGATGGCCGCAGCAAAGACTAAAAGCAGGCTGACCACGGCAGTTTCTAGATGCTCCTCAGGTGTGAGGCTTGAGTACCTGTTCCTCTCAGCCCCCTGCATCAATAACAGGATGAATTAACTGATTGGCGTGAAAGGAGAGGTCATCCTGAGGAAAATGATACCTAAGGTCCACAGGAGTCATTTGCTTTTAGAGATCCTGGGCCAGGTGCCAAGCATTGTATCTATGGATAAAAAAAAAAGAAAAAAACAACCTGAAAAACAAAACAAAACAAAACAAAAAGACAACATCTCTTTCAGTGGCGTGTGGGGTCCTCTCAGTGGGGGGGTTCTTTCCAGTGGGGACCTTTGGGTGGGATGTGGAACAGGGATCATTCAGCTGGCTCTAAGCATGCCACCCACTTTTGTTTTCAGATCTGTAGAGCTAATCTGGAGTCAAAATGCTGGAAAAGCATCTATAGGTTGTCCTGCCTTTTTTTTGTTATTCAAGTCGATCAGACTTGTGGTTTATTCTTGCTCTAATTATGCTCCACGGTTTCAATAAATGGATGGAGCTCAAGCATTCCTGCAGGCACTTTGTAGGAAATGTATGTGTATGCCTGTGTATGCACACTCAGGGAGAGAAAGTTGACTGTAAGGGACACAACAAAGCATCCATATTTAAGAAATGTGGATTGACTCCCTGACTTATCTCACTTATTGTACAAAGATTCACTCTATGTTGAATTTTTTTTTAAATTAGATTTTAAATATGTGTTGACAGGATGAATTTGTACCGTTTGAGTAACTGCAGGGGGAAATGACAGCTCTGCTTTTGTTATTAAACTACTGTCTTGAAAATAATGGAGTGTGTACAAAAATTGATTATTATTTTGCCAATTACATTAGTGCAGCTAATAACAATCGTTAAGAAAGAAGTACAGAAAGCTACACGCTTTCAGATATTAGAAACTGATATTCACTGGTGAGGCAAAAATACATGTTTTTAAGGTAATTTGTCAGTAAGAATCTCCTGTTATTAATGTGAAATAAATACTAGATGTGTGAGCTAGAAATGTTTCACTTCAAACTGTTTTCATTTCTTTTTCACTCAGTCAGAGTTAATAAACAGTACAAGAGACTTTCTAAATTTAATTTAGGATTTGCATATAAAAGGTCCTATTCTGTACCATAGTGGCACGACAGACAGGCTTTCAATGTTAAATATTCCTTTTAATAATAGTTTATTTTAATATATTTACTAAATTAGGTACCCGCGAGAATCATCTACAACGGTGATGTGAAAATCCCTGTTACCCGAGGTCAAAAAAAAAAAAAGGTATGTTTTCCTTTTCATTAGCAATTTGACATATTTCAGCAGGGGTGGTAATTTCACTGCTTTGTTTTCTGCTGCTAAGATGGTGCTTTTTGCTCAGCCCCGGGGAGCCAGTGACAGGCTGTGGTGCAGTTTCCTGGGCTTTTGGGTGAGGCTGACTTTCAGGTGCCTACAAGAACCACTTGCAATGATGGGGCTTTGTACTTTTGTCAGCCAAGCAGCTTTCCCGTGTCCCACAACTCATATATAATCCTTTGCAAATGTTTCTTTTCTTTTTCTTCAAATGCTAGCGTTCAGACATCAGCTACGGGGATTAAGGATGGGTCTTGTGAAGATCTCCCTCAGATCTTGGTGAAAATCATGAGTCTGTGTTAGATGACTTCAGTACTTACAAATTACAATAGAGTTTTAATTCACAGCACTGCTTACCTCTAGAAATTCATGTTCATTCAATCTGTCAACATTGACTAAAAAATATGCCGCTAATGAAAATGTGGGAATTAAAACTTTCAATCCCTTCCCCTCCTAGGCTCGAACAGGCACTTTATTTTTTTTCTGTGGAATCTGATTTTTATTGACCTTGACTATAAAAATACTAAGTGGGTTAAATGAGCACCAATGACAGATTCCTGTGTGAATTTTTTAATGAAATCTCCTATTTTAGTTAAGAACACAGGCTGCCATACAGCCTGCCATGCTTTGAACTACGCTTAAGTGCTGTTAGAAACAGCTGAATTTTATTAGCTCATGGAATTAAGCTTGTTTAAATAATATCTTTATTTATTATCTTTTAAAAGAAATGTAAATAGTAAATCAAAATAATAGATTTGTCCATTAATTTTGAAAATAAATTTAAGTAACAGATTTATTATTTAAAATTTAAATGAGGATGGGGAAGATGTAATTGGTGCTCTAGCCTGTACATTAAATGAAACTGAGAGGAATTTTTGATGGTGTATTGGTAGGAAGAGGTTTCTCAAGGAGCACTACAGGACCTTCATTTTAAGCCTGATACTCTTCTTACTTCCCCGAGGAACACCCTGGATAGGGTTTAGCCTGCATTGCATTTTTTTTTCTCTTTTTCACCATTGTAAATGAGAGGGAAACTAAACCACTTTTGTTTTGTTTTGTTTTGTTTTGTTTTTTGGTTTTGGTTTTGGTTTTTTTGGGGTTTTTTGTTTGTTTGCTTGTTTTTTGGGAAAACTTAGAGTGCAATATGCTTTTTTGCAAGACTAGAGCCAAGTTGCTATTCAGCTGAAGTAAATACATGAAGTGTGTATTTTAATTGTGAAGGTGCAGCACATGTTTCATCAACCTGCTCCTAGGAAAACACTTCTAACTTCAATAATCCCATAGGAAAACTTGCCATGCTTCCTTTAATTCATATATGTGACTATTAGATTTCTATAAATAAGTGATATATATTCTTGTTATCCATATAATAAAAATGGAAATCTTTTTCCCTCATCGATACTTGTTTTCTCAAGACTTGCTTAGCCTGCTGTTCTCTGGGACACTTCTTTGTGTCTTCCTTCAGTATTCTGTGGTTATAGACAAAAACCCCCACAAAACAACCAGTAGCAAAATGTGTTAGTTTTAAACAAATAGCTCTTGGGTCTTGGAAGAGTTAACAAACTTTTATGGCAAGGTTCAGACAGTTCTGACCCCTATGGTAATATTTCATCTAAGGTTACTTGTGGGAGAAAAATCAAATTTCAGCTGTGAACATGATTGACAGGTGAAAGCAAGAGAGAGAAAGACATCTGGTCAGATGGGGAATTTGGGCAGGAGAAGGACAATTCAGGGAAGTGTCTCTGTGATATTAGGAATAATAAGCTTCGATATGAAAACTCCAATCCTCCACACTGTCTGGAGGAGAGCTCACTTGATATTCATGGGGATAGCTTGGTTGGAGGAATTTAAGACTGTACATTTATAGTAGTGGACAGTAGTCTCCATGGTCTGACTTACTAACTTGGCTCCTTTGAAGGAATTATGTTATTTCTGGCAATTGAAGGCCATTTATTTCATGAGTGTGACTGGAATATTTGGTGGTTGCATGTTAAGAGGTTCTCACCATAATATCTCTGGCAGGTCAGGCAGCAGCAGGGGTGGTGAAGGCCAGTGGTGGTGCCACTCCATGTCCTCCATCGTGGTGGGACTGCTGAGAGTTTTCAGAGTAAGCACTGCAAGATGAATCTTGTGTTTATGAAATACAGTGTTATACCAGCAACAAAATTAGTTTCTATCCCATAAAATTCCACTAAGGGTTCATTGTGGTGTTTTATAAAGCAACTGTTATTTTCCAAGGGCTGTGCTTTGTCTTTTTCCACCTCCCAGCAGCACCAGCTAACATCCCTTACAATACATACATAACCCCAGGTGTATTTCACTGCTCCTCAGTGTATTTTATTTGGTGCAGAGGGCTTTTCCATGCTTCAGTGTCATGGAACCAACAGGAATAAAATATCCCTCTATTTCCTGATCAGCATGATGATGTTGGAAAGCAGAATTTGTTTCTGACATAAAAAACTGTAGCTGGGCTTTCTCTTAAAAAGGGCAAGAAAAAAATCTGTTGGTTTTTATCACTGTGTGTAACAATGTTCCGTTTTCAAAGAGGCTCTGAAGGACATTTTAGAGCTCCAAGGGCAGGATGAGGCAATGATGGACCCTGGGATCTAAACTGCATCCTACCTACATCCCAGGTGAGAGGAGAGATCCTGGGTGGGCTTCTAGCCCCACTGCAGGCTTTGGTAAAATCTCCCTTGAATTCCTGGGGCCTGCACTTCCACCACACTGCGAATATCTGCAGGGAAGGTTGTACTAATAAAAAGCAAAATCTGAACTCCTATGGAGGTAGCTGAGCTGTGAATTCCCTGGATGGATGTTCTTATTTGGGAGTAAGGGTGGATTTCCCCCCTCTCTGGTACAGCTAAGCTGCTTTCAAAATAAAATAAATTTACCAGGAAAATCTACACTTATTCTAGAGTAGGAGTGTCCACTCAGGCAATGAATAGCACTGCAGTATAGTTTACTTCCTAATTTCCCCATATGGATGAGACCTAAACTAAGGGGAGAATAAGGAGCAGTAAAGAACAGAAATGTATTTTCTGTTCCTTTTCCAGTTTGCCTCTAAGACCTTTCACACAGGGGAAATCATGGCACTCTGAAAATATACATTTACTTACTTTTTGCTGCTATTCCTGCATTTGCACATACATTTTTTAAAAGAGATTTGTGTTTTGTGCAAGACCGTTTTCATTCTCGTACTATTCACGCATATTTTTGATGTGCAGTTGAGTCTATCTGTTGTTCATGACATAATTTCTTTTTCATGGCCATGGCCTGTGATATCAAACTGCCCAACTTCACTGCAAATTAGATCTTGTTTTTATTCCTAGACTGTACATCTGATAAAACTGAAAATTAAAGCTAAGAACTGTAAAAACAATCAAATTTCTTTGTGCACAAGAGAGTTATTTTTAACTCCACGTCGTTGAATTAACACTCCCTGTAAAATGTCTTTATTTTCTGAGGCTGATATAAAGATAACTTCCATGAAATATTATTGGCAAACTTCCTGCAGCAGTCAATGGGAGCCTTGTATGTATTTTTCAAGCAGATGTGCTGTATTAAGCCTAAATGAGAATATTTTTTTATCAAACGGGATGCAATATGTTATTCTTGATTAAAAAATTCATAGTAACCTCTCTGCTTCCCTTTCCTCTCCCCAAACGTATTTCATACAATTTACAGATCATTTTACATAGGTAAAAAAAAAAAGCCCTTAAGCGTTTAAAAAACGCAGGACTTTACTATGCCTCAAATGCCTTTCTAGCTCATCCCTATGAATTTGAAGTATGAAAATGCCTCGAATCTTTATGAGTGAAGAGAAAGTATATGCCATATGTAACAGCTTTTACTCCCCTAAAATTCCCAGGAAAGTCAATGTAATGCTTTTCCCTGTGTTTAGACTAAGCTCTAAAATATTTTCCGGTGATGTAGTTCTTGCCGTTGTTTAGTTCTAATAAAGGATTTTAAGTGGTAAAAACAAAAAACAAAAGGTAATATTTTTAACATCTCTCCTGGATTTTCTAATTTGTGCCGCTTACCAAATGATTCGCACTGTACCAAAATACAGGAGATTGATGAGACAGGAAAAGTACTGATTTAACATCCCACATATAAAATTACTTCTCGGGCTCCACATATAGTCACAATGTTTAGAGAGTGAAGAAATCGGGAGATGGGAGTCACAGTCTGACTCACTTGTGAGACTTTGACCCACTTATTTGATTCTAGATTCAGCAAAATACTGAAACAGTTCAAACTTGTTATCTGAGATTTCTTCTAAAGGTCTGTTACCGTTGAGTTCTTTATATCTCAGTTTACACAGTTACAAACCTAGATAATTAATTCCTACCTTCTAGGCTTTTGTGGGAGTTAAAAAATAGCTGTAATGTTCCTTGAAGCCCTTTAATGAAAACTGGTTTATTGAAGTGCTTGTCATTTACCTTACTTCATATTCTGGGATGACAAATCACTGGTGTTGCCCAAGTCCCACGCACCTTTTCCACTGGGATGGGAATTTAGTCTCCTGAGTGCACTGGGCAAAGATCAGGTGCTTTGGGAGCTGGTTATTTTCTGAATTACACATAACTTTACCCTGATTCTGAATGTGCCAAAATGCAGGCAAAATCAGTTATGTGCCCCATCTCTCTCTTAAAGACAATATATCTTTTCATACATCTATGTACACACACGTATGTGGAATAGCTCCTGTGCACCTGCAAGAAAAGCAGAGGTCACACTGTCCTTGTAATTCCTCCCCTTCCTGCCATTACCTTTTTTTCCCAAGGTTCGAGCCATTATCATTCAGCAGTTGTGCAGCTTTGCTTTTCTTTTCTTCCATCCCCAAATTATTATTGTTTCCCTCCTACCTTCTACCCCTCCCAAACTATAATGGAGTCCTCAGCTGTAAATTTGCTAACTATAAAGATTTTTGCTTGAAATGTTTTGAAAATGCTGTGAGAAAAAAAGGAAAAAGAAAGAAAGCCTATGAACAACACGCTGTGCCATGCTCCAGCATTGCACTTCTATGGGAAAGATAATAAAGATATTAGCACTCATATAATTTCAGATAGGAAATGAAACCAGACATGAAAGAAACACTAGCTCCAGCTGTTGAGTGGGAATCAAACTAGCTATGGGAATTACAGGTATTGTCACCGGAGACAGCCTGACTTCTGAGAAATGACCTCAGGTGTAGGAGCTTGCTGTGGCCCCTTGCAGATATTAACACCTAATTAACAATCTGCGAGAGCATCCTACATCTTAATCACCAGTGAGGTGAGAATGACAATCACAAGGAGGAGAAGGAGAAGGGAAATGGTAATTTTTCCTCTGCACGCATCATCTAATAACCATGGTTATTCAGATGCACCTAAATGCGATTTCCTTTTAGTCATTTCTGTCTATTGGAAGGCACAGTAAGTTCATTTGCTAGCAGGTAGGCAGCGGAGGTGAGAATTGAATTGATCTGAGATACTCTGAAAAATTGACCCTGAGGTCATTCCTAGTTTAAATTGGGAAGTAAGGCTGAGCTCATGTGTTCCCTTTCTTCTCTCCCCTCTCCCTACTCCCCCTCTTTTTTGTGTTTTCAGGCATATTAGTCTGTACTGCATAATTACTTAAACATACTCTGATGGTGGGGAACCTTGTTCCCTCAAAGTTAATCAGAATAAAGAGAGCTTTTGTTAGCAGTGATAGGTAATTAAATCGTGGCTCGGCGTTGTGCAGGGCCTTTGTGCCAGGTTATTGACGGCAGAGCTGGGCTCCCTGGCCCTTCTGCAGCAGCCTGGAGAAGGCACCAAGATTCAGGCTTGGGCTGAATTTAGGAAAGAGGGTGTGAAGGCCTGGAAATCTTAATGAGGCCAGGCTGTAAAGGAGAGGGGTGCACAGCAGCACATCTGGAGTGTCCCAGAGGAAGGGTGATTCCCCAGTGGAGAGGTGCCTGTTTTAAAGGGGAGAAAATCAGAGGTGGCATTTCTCCTGCCTGTCTGCAATCTTCTGGATGTGGTTTTAGCCAGCAACAGCTGTAAGTGTGGATGGGAGCAACCTACTAACCCAATTTCAGCTCCAGTATAGACACCTAGGGCCAAATTCTGCTTCCTATTACCTGGTGTAAATTCTCAGGAGCATGGGGGAGCTGATGGAGAGACTCTGGGCTTGGTCCCATGTCAGAGGGCTGGTGATAGAGAAAAACAATCAAGAAAGTAAAACAAAGACCAGATTTACTTGGTGCCATCAAAGCCAAGGCAGGAGTAACTTCCCTGGGATCTGTGATGATGCTCCAACTTGCCTCTGTATCACTTGGGCAGGATCTGATGGAGTTTTAATGTAATGCCTTTTAATGGATGCTTTTATGTACGCTTCCAAACAGCTTCCACTTTCTAATGTCTTTACAAGAGAGTTAAAACGAGAGGCAGACAGGGAAGGAGGAATAAGCACGTAAGTACATCTTGTAGTCCTCATTCTGCAGTGGCTCTACCCATGGCACTCCCTTGCTGTGCTCAGGAACAATCTCTTCCCATATTACCTGGACCCAAATTATATTCTAATAAGGAGAGAATGGCAAAGTGAAGACAGCATTATATTAACCACTCAGCTGCCATGGAAACTCTCATCATTTTCTTTCCCATGACAAGAGATAATCTCTGTGTTTTTTGTTATGCTTACTTCTTCAACTCCTTTAGCTTTGTTTTCATGTGTTGGCCTTGCACTAAAAAATATAACTTGACATCCTGTGTCTTCTCAGCTAAAAAGGTATCAGTTCCTGGACTTAATGTCAGCTGTACCCAGATCAAAGGCAAGAAACATAAAAGTTGACATATATTATTTATTTCATGGTTTACATCAATGATGCTTCTCTCTATCCTTTTTTGTTATTATTGCTGACGTTTTGCCCATAATGTTGTGCTCACTTCTCAAAAGTGTTTGTCCCCTACAGACAAATATTCATATTAATGTAATCCATCAGCAGCTAACAAATGCCAGCTCACTTCAGCATTTCCCGCACATCCAAAAATCCCATTGTTTTTGGATGACTTGGGTGTGCAAGGAATGCAGGATTGGGCCCAGGGGTGGAATTTTAGAGCTGGAGAATTTCTCTCTCAGCCCCAGCAATGCCTGGGGCTGGCTGGAGCAGCAGCCTGGGGTGCTGGAGCAGGGAGTGGGAGACACTACATTCCCTCCCTGCATTGTGAGCTGCTGCAGAGGCGAGATGAATGTCAGGCTTTGAGGGCAGCAAAAGCTCCAAACAGACTTTTTTTTTTTTCAGTCATTTGTTTTTATTTTCTCTCTACCTTTCCCCATCTTTCTTTCCTGCCTTTGGAGTCCTGAGTGAGTAATACAGGGTCTGTCTTACAACTGTGTCCAGAAAACCATCTGAGATCAGTCAGAAATGCTGCTCCGACCTGCACTTCCCTCTGACTGCTCCATTTAGCGTAAAACTTTCATTTTTTTTCTCTTTGTCAACAACTGTGGCAGGTTTTACTTCTCGAGTTAGAGAACCGGCTGAAATGCTGAGTCTGATCTTGCCCCCTACCCTCCCACAAGCTATTTTTTTCTGCAATGAAAATAATAATGCTTGAGAACCGTCCTTGGGATTTTTTTTTTGTTTGTTTTCTTTTGTTTAGTTTGGTTTTATTTTAAAGCTTGCTGACAATTGTCAAATGTTCATTCTAGCAAAGAAGTCCTGGGAGGGTATAGCCCCGCTGCACAGCCAGCAGGAGTAATTTGCAATGCTCCTTGGAGCTCAGCTATTCAGCCAATGTGTGTCGCTTTACTATTTCTTTAAAATTTAATTTGGATCAGGCAATCAAGTGTCTCCAAATTTTTTGCCTCTTCAGGCTGCAATAAAGCCACTTATAATTTATAATCAAAGTTTGGTGTCGTTAAACTAAACTGTAAAACCTACTTCAGGGCTTCAGTCGTAAAATAAGTATACGATAAATATTGCTATGGGGCTTGAGTAGCACAACTCTAACAACAGCATAGTGAATGAATACACACACACACATATTTCACACTTCTTTTTTTTTTTTTTGAGTGTGCGTGCATATGTTTAGTTCCAGAGGTAAGAAAGATGTAAATAATAGATAACTGACATATATTATTTCTTGGAAGGATTGAAGCTAAGATAGATTTATAGCCCAAGTAGTTAATTTAAATGCAAAATAAAGTATTAATTCATTAAAGTCATTTATGCATCAACATTATTTTTATGTCTTTATTTATATTTTCCGGTAATATGCAGCAATGTAGTATTCATCCTGGGGTTTTTTCTGTCTGTTGACTGTACTGCTCCTTTGCTTAGATTTTTTTCTAACAAGGCAGCTCATTTAGAAAGAAATGTTTATGTGAAGTGCTTGTCAGTTGGCATTTTTACTGGTGTGCTAACCCAAAGGTAAAATATAAAGGCACGTCTTTTCCTTGCTGGCTTGTTGCTACTAGAAGGGTTCCTCCCTTGTTAGCTTGATAAATAATTTTACTAGCGGGAATCTGCTGAATTTTTATGCTTGCTGTCTATTTTCTGCTTGCTGCAAATAAATTCCAGCACTCAGAGGGCACTAAAACTCCAAACACATGGTATTTTCCCGTTTTGTTGGTGGTTGCCTAAAATATTTATTTCATCTTGTGTTTTTAATTAAATCTTTTCTTAAAAAAGAGTAAGAAAAAATCCCTCAAGTTACACAATTATTTCCAAATGAATGTTTTTGTTTGAATTGTATCTAATATAAAATCTTGAGTTTAAATAACACATTATCACAGGTACACTAAATGGGTAGTGTTAAATCAGTCATCACTCCAACTACCTAATGGTTTTCAGGTTAAGTGCAAGGATTATTTATTGATATATTATCCCTTTAAGTGTTTCTTGCAATTTATTATATACTTTTAGTTTTCCCAGTTTGCAATCAAGAAAGTTAATTTAATTTGCCATGCAAAAATTCAAATTTGGCAAGAGAATGCACCGAAAAGCTTTAGATTCTGGGTTGTCATGGCATGTATGGCAGAAAAAAGTTTGCAAGAAAATAAACTGGGAAGGCTAAAGTGTAAGAGCAATTGATTCACTTTTTTACCTTTTTTTTTTTTTTTAAGATTTATGCATTTAATAATTTAATTTAATTCAGGAAAACGAGAGTCAAACCCAAAAATCTCCTCTTCCTCCACCACAGCGAACTCTGCCTGTCAGAGGGTGTTTGTCACAGTCACACATCTGGAGACTCAGTGCTCCTTGGCAGCACATCCCCACTCTGTCCCACGTGCCTCATTTTGTGGGGCTTTGCAGCCTTGCATGGATTTAGGAGCTCCCTTTTGCAAGGTTTTCCTTCATCAGTGCCGGTGTTTAGATCTGCCTGGGGTCAGGTCCTCCTGCAGTGCCCATCTGTGCTGCTGCCAGGGGAACAGATTATTTTGCTTCCAACAGAATCCCTCGCTGTGGCCTCTGTGGAGGAGTCCCAGCTCTTCCCTAAGTCGCAGGGATGCAGCCAGCATCAATTCCTTACACACCTGCAGTTCAGGGAGTGAGCAGGGAAAGGACCTGGATGCAGGCTGTTTACACTGCTGCCCATCCCATGCCCACCCCATCCCTTCCAAGAGAGGGGATGCAGGGAAGCCAAGCAGCAGGACCTGTTCAAACTTTCCCTCAAGCAGCAGAAAGAAAAATATCTTTGAAGATGGCAGGCAAATCCACGCAAAATTTTAGCATTATTTGCATATTTTTTGAACAATTTATCTAAAAGCAACCCTCAAATTTTGGCCCAAATTCTTGCATTCCTACACCAGCCACCATCCCATTTATTTGCTTATTTCCATAAGAATTAGGTGATAGATCTGAGCTGTGTAAGCACATGCTGCTGCCTGGCTGCCCTGCAGACATCAGCCTTTTCACTTACATGAGCACCCCCCAAATCAAGTAACTGGCTGGTGGGAAGAACTGATGCACCACCCCTGAGCAGATAAGGTAAAAGCTCGGACAGTGGGGCAAATTACCCTTGGGGGCTTGGCCTTATAAAATCATAAGTGAAACAGGGCCACAAGGAATCTCAGGAGGTGATGCAATCCATCCCTTCACCATGAGGCAGGGTCAGGCAGGCTTACATTATCCCTGATGGATATTTGCATAACTTGTTGTTTAAGCCCCCCATGGAGAGTGTGACACATCCGTGGAGCCTCCCTGCAAGACCTTCACCACTGTCCCTTCTCAAAAACATCTCTCCTTGTCTAACCCACAGCTCAGGTCCCTCACGTCCCGACACCAAGGACAGCCCATTCCTTTCCTCTTTGCTCTGACCCTTTGCATATTTGAAGGCTGTTGTTATGGCTTGCAGCAGCGTCCTTTTCTCTAGACTAAACAGCTCCATGTTTTCTAGTCTTTCTTCATAGGTTATGGTCATGACATTGTTATTTAATATCTTGTCTGAAGAGGCTGCATACAGTAAACTTGCTGGAATTCAATTTACCTGTGTTGAAAAGGACTGTGAAGATGCTGCCTGGAGGCTTTACAGCATCTGAAAGGGGAATAATTTAATTCTCACTCTGATATTCTGTCTTTTGCTGGATAGAGGGTACAGAGCATTTCTTTACCTGGGAGTTTTAACTGCAGCCTCCCCACGAATTTACCCTGGTAACAGGAATATTGTAGTGCAACATGCAGCTGGAGCATAATGACAGGCTTTAGGAAACATGGTTGAACATTTTATATTTTTTTATATGAAAGTAAGAATGGGAAATAGGATTCAGCCTCTGTGGTTGTAGGTAACACCTTAGGGTGTACCTTCAAGGTGCTACATGCATTATCTGTCCCACAGGTTTCATGGATTTCAGTAGCAGCTGAGCAGCTACAGCCATCTGCACACCACCTTTCCCTGTGCTGGTATTGCTGCTCAGCTCCAGTTTGGGTAGATCCAGATTTTCCATTTTAACAGAAGGACGTTTGCCTCAAAATGTCACAGGTGAAGGTGAACCAAAGAGGGTTTTTTGGTCATCTGCACAGACTTTGCTCTTGGCTCTAAGTTGCTTTTTTTAAAATTTGAGAAATACATTTTGTGCTCTTTCAATGAAGATTCTCTTTGGTCCTTGGGAAGAAAAAGAGAGGAAACAGAACCTTCTAATTCTTCTTCTCTCATTGACTTCCAGCTTCTTGCTTGGGAGGCTGGTGGGGAGATATGCTGGAGCGAACCAAAAGTATTTACTTGAGAGTAAATATTCCCCGGGGACTTTTCTTCTCAGATGTGCTGGCACAAATTGCTCTGCAGTGGGATTAATTTGCATGACAGAATACCAGGCAGCATCTCCTGGAGGTGGATTTAAGTTTTGTAGGATTTTGGCTTCCTAACTGAAGTCTTAACCAAACCCTGTATTGAAAGGTGCCAATGGATGTGCACACACTGTCACCTCATTCATACAGACCTGGTACCAGTTCTGGGGGTAAAATGTGACAGATTTTGAAGGGCGATGGTTGGGGTGCTCATACTCATAAGATACTTATATTAGGAGAAGTTAAGCATGTCCCTTTATGATACAAATATCTCTTTCTTCTTTGAGGTTCTACCTCTGCTTTGCATTGCATACATCCCCTTTCTTTTGGACATCCATATGCCCCCAGTGATCCGCCTCATCTACTTAAAAATTTGTCTCATCTAAAAGTATGAATCTTCTGTACACAATGAGAGTGTATGCAGAATCAGGGAAAGCAGCAAGCAAGTTAAGTAGATATTTCACCACAAGTATTTTCTAGCTCTAAAAGAAGATGTTGTTGAGAAATATTCACAGAACTCTGTTAGGAAGAAAGCAAAATGAGAGTGACCTTGCTGAGCCATTGGCTCAATTCATAGGTGTAGCAGAGAAGAGGAAATATATGCTTCCCTTCTTAAAGAATGGAGTTAGGGACCAGTTCTTACCATGGGAAAGAAGAGAGAGGGAAATGTATTGTCTTCCTTTCAGTAGTTAATTTTTCTTTGCAAAGTGATTAATGCATTACTACAGCGAATTTATTGTATAGCCAGATTACCATTGCGTAATAAATCTAAACAACTGTGACTGTCATGGTGATAAGGCTGGCATGATTTTGTCTCTCTTAAAAAAGGTTTATAAGTTAAGTTTAACTTTTAGCTTTCTGTATTTCTGGGATAAAATTTATTTTGGCCATTACAGCTCTATCTGTTTGAAACTGCACCAAAAGGAAATAAGTTTTTCAAAAGGATGGTATATTATAGGAAGAGTTTTACTTTCACTCAATTTGCAAAAGAAAGTGAACATCAGCATTAAAATGGAAATGAAGTTCAGGAGAAAATAATAACTCAGTTGTTTAAAAAAGGTTTTAACATTTAAAAGGGACTTTGCAAATATCAAGGATGGACAACCCAATTAAATTAACTGCATTATAGTCACAGCCGTTAACACCTTGGGCTCAGCTTTTCTCAGACTACTGGAGTTTGCTGAGGGCTTGTCTATGCCTGGATGAGAAACTTCCAGGGAGCTGCAGGAAGAAGGGCTTGTGATAATGAGGGCCATTTTCTTTGAATCACAGGGAAAGTGGTGCTCCAGTGTTGGTGCTGTGGATGTGCCGAACCAGAGCCTGCACAAAGGCTGGGTTTGGGAAGGATCTCTTAGCCACACGGGCGCTTCCATTGCGCATGCTCCTCTCCACTCTGTCACTTCAAGAGTGGAGATCAGTTGTTTCTTTCATCATCCTTCCCTCTCTCCCTGAACGCCTGTGAAAGAGCTCTGCATTTCCGTGCTACAGTAGTTCACGACTGTTCTAACTGAATGCTGTGGTGAGGGTCGCTTTTGTGAGAACACCCAACCTTTGGAGGATGTGATGTGGAAAGAGATCAGGTTCCCAAGTGCATGGATGTCCATTTAGGCCCTGCTTCTCCCATCAGCTATAAGGTACCAGCGCAGAGCAATAGCAGGGTATGTTAGTGCCAGAGGAGCTTCCATGTCCTGGCTTTCTACTCTTTCCCTCACCCTCGCCTTTATGGCTCCTGCTCACCACCATATCTCCAAGTCTCTTCCTCAGAGAGGCTCCAGCTGCTTTTGCAGAAGCAGAAACCACTCGGGCATCTTTGCATGCCTTGGTCCACCATTGCTTTGTATTCCTCCAGGTCTTCTGGACAAAACTTGGGACCAAGGCAGAGAATGTGTCCGATTTAGTTGGTAGAAAACTCAGCTGTCACCCGTGCTGAGCAAAAGCTGTAAGTTGTAAACTGCAAATTGCTTCCAAAAAGCTGCAACTGAAATTTCTTGCATAGTTGTATGACTTATATAGTATAAAGGAAGACTGGGAAAAGAACTTGAACCAGTACAGCCTTCAACTGGGGCCCATTGCAGCCGATCTCTGGGAACAGCATGTTTGGATTAGGAGCTACAGAGTAAATTATTTTTTTGTGGTGAGGACAAATCAAGGTGATAAAGGCAACAGTCTGTTCTCTAACCTCAGAAAACTCTTTATTATCTCTTTCTGAAGGAGATATCTTCATTTCCCATGTCTGAAGGCCTCGTGCCTCACAGGCTGCCTGCTTCCTTGGCTGTATTCATTGCCATGGTGGGAAGGGATCCTTTGTGCAGCTTGCAGAGTGTCTGGAAGACCTTTCACTTTCCACTACCCAGGAGACACCATTCCCATTGACAGTCATCAGTGATGTTTGATTTGGACTGACAATACTGGAGTTTGGGTCTGGGGACATGAATTTAATCTCTCAAAAACATCAAGGCTTGCATGTAGGACTGGCAGTAGCTGGTAGTTTATATTAAAAAAGTTGAAGGTCTTCACCTGATTTTAAGTCCCTGAAATCCTGGCATTTTTTTCTTCTTTCACGCTTTTCCTCAGTTACATTGTAAATTATCTTGAAGCCAGTAGAGTTCAAAAGGTCTCTATTTAGATATGAATTACTTCATTCAGGAATAAAAAAGAAAAAAAAAAGGAAGTTACTTGGTACAATCTGGTACAATCAAGTATCATGAAGGGGAAAAAAACCCCTTAAGCTTTTGCACAGGCTTTCAAGGGCTCAAAGGCTTCTTTTTTTCTCTGAGTATGTTGAACATCTTGAAAATAAACCAGGGTGTTTCAAAAGAGAAGATAGATGTCTCTGTTCAAATAGGCATTGCATTTGGAATTGGTGCCTCTGGTTGTTAAACAGAATCCTTGTTTAACATCCTCGTTAAGAACTGTGACTTGCCACCAGTTTTATGAAGATCAAGTCATTTACTTTTAAAGTAAATTGAAGCAAATTTCTCTGTGGTGACAAGTCAATAAAACAATGGAAGGCTCAAGTTTTTCAATCACCCAACATCTGTTCCTTGTTTTCCTCTAGAGGTAGATGCCCTGTGTGCATCAATAGGTGAACAGAATGAGAGCCAAAAGCTGTAATGGTGGGGGGGGGCGTTATGGGTTTTTTTGGTGGGTGGTGTGGGTTGTATTTGGTATTGTTGTTTTGTTTGCTTGTTTTTTTCAAGTAACACCATAAGCTCTGTCTGCTTTTGGAAAGGGTAATTTTGTGTTTCCCGTGGCAGCGTGTTCAGAGCTCCACTGACATCTGAGCGGTGACAGTCGATGGCTCTGATGCTGTATTTCTCTGCTGGAAGCACAGTAAGCTGTTGCAGGGTAGTGCAAGCAGTGAAACACTTCTTGGAAGCCCAGTCAGCACAAATGAGACCCCATCTTTTGTCTGAGCCACCCACACCAGCAACAGACACCTCTGAAGCTGAGGGATGTTCTCTGAGCCATGATGGGAACTAGGTTGTACAAAAACCTCACTGAAACCACTTCCACACCATAGCCACACGTAACCTGTTTGTCTTGAAGTTGTCTCAGGGAGAAGCCAACAGATGAAACCCAAGGTGTCAGATCCACGCATCCAAGTGCAGGATGCAAATGGTGCCATGTTTGTTTTAAGGGTTCTGGAGGGTTTGGCATTTGCTGGTGTGAGAACTGGCTCCCTGCTGTGTGAAATGTTCACATGTGGATTTGTGCTGTGTGGGAAACACTGGCAGAGTGGAAAAGAGAGGGAAAGCTCTGCTGGGAAAGTGAGAGGGGGCTGAATATAATTCACTTGGGGCACAAGTCTTTTCCTAATTCCTCTTGAGAGGGTAGTTTGTCTTGGACAGTGTAACATTGACTTTTGGAGTGGTTGAGGAGGACAGGAAGTCATTACTGGATTCATATGAAAATTAGCTCAAGATAATTTTAGACTTATAAAAAAAGGTCAGTGAACATACAGAGTCCTTTGCTACTGAAACTATCCCTCCCTTTGAAATCTGCCTGCTCTCTCACACATGGTTACAGACCCCATCTTCTGAGGCATAGTAACATTTTTTATCTCATGATGTCTTCTTCTGAGCCCTCAGGTTGAAGACCTTTGGTGGGAGTGGTTTGCCCTCACTCAGACCTTTATGGCGCCAGGAAGTGGGCTGCTCTACTTTATGGGAAATGAGTATAATTAGGTCTCAAAAAATTCAAGGTACCTGGCTGTGGGAAGCAGGCAACTTCTCCTTTGAGTTTTTCTAGAAAGGAACTGACAAATTCCTTGCATGCTTTTGTAATGCTACACTAGATTTTAATATACAGAAGCACATAGATTTATTGAGCAGTTTTGAAATCTCTGTTTTGTCCAAAGGATGAGTAATATAATTGTATTACCATATTTAAAAACACACAAAAAACCCCAACCAACCAACCAGAACTGAAACCCAAAACTTGATGAGTTTTGGATAATAAAAGAAATGGTAACATTTTGTCCATCCCAAGAATATTTTGGTAATTGCTGCCTATTTGCATCTTAATAACTGAATATGGAAAAGTATAAATTTACATAACTTCTCTGCTTTCTCATTGTCCATGAAGTGATGCTGCACTCAGCCACAGGAGGAAGCAGATGAATCAACCAGCCAAGATGCAGCTTTCTGGGGTATGAGCTGTCATGATATAGAGGTTCCTGCTCAACCCTTCTTTTCCATGGTTTCGGTGGGCTTTGGAAGGATCTGTGATCATCATGCTTGTACTCGTGATATCCAGGAGATGTACACCCAAAGGCAATGCATCTTTGTAGGAAAAGTGTTTCCTGGGAGCATTGACCCATGGTGATCTGCAGCCAGCACAGGGAAGGAGCCCACTGTGGAAAGGGTCATGGACCACTACAGGAACAGCCATGCTGCTCCCAGTGGGACCATCCTGGCAGCTTCTTGCAGCAGGGCTCTGGCAGCACTGAGGTCAGATCCTTTTAAGGAAGCTCATTTAACACTGAGAGCCAGCACTTAATTTTTTAAGTGTCACTGTGGTTTTATTTTTTTTAAGTGTCATGGTGGTTTTTAGATGTTAAGAGAAACCAAGGAGATCAGACCATCCATGGCCAGCTTCCTCCCTTGTGCTGATGATTAATAGAGATGAATTCCCAAGAGCATCACAGATTGACCTTAATGGAGAGCTCTGTCTTCCACTTAAGGCTGGAACTTTCACCAAACCCAGAGGAAAACCTTCTTTTGACTTTGGTGGTGGTTGTCCTGAGCTCTTACCAAAAACACAGGAGTGTCTTAAAGCACAAATGAATATCCCTCAAAGGCAACCCTGTTTTGTGAACATCTCCTGCTGCATGAGGAGCACTCTCAATTTCTCTGGGGTTCAGGGGGAGGGTTGGTACTCAGCTCCTCCTGGGAGCTGCTCAACCTTGCCAGGATGGGACCATTTGCGGGGCTAATTCTGAAATCCATCCATGGAACTGTTCGAATTCCCAGGTCGTACAGTTTATCTAGAGATCTGCTCAGAGACGAGTGCGAAATAATAGAACTTTGCACTTCCTGGGTGTCTTTTATCTTTCTAAATATTTATTAAATAGCCCTCAAAACAGCCCTGTGAGGCAGATAAGACGTAGATGGATATGGGTCCTTTTATGCAGCAATGGAACCCAGCAGCTCTCTGGCTGTATAAAACAACCCTGCCCCCATTTTGGGGCAGATTAGGAAGTGGATAACAAACATGTATCTTGTTGAGGGTGCACAGAGAATTTAGTTAGGCAAAATTTAATAGCTTGGCCAGAAAGTCCAGGCTCACTTCTCTCCTTACATTGCTTTCACTGTGAAGTCTGTAACTCCATCAGGTTCTTGTCCTGTTTGAAGTTTGATCTTGCACCTGGTTCTGGCTTGAGTGGATGTTGAACTCAGACCAGGGAGCCCTTTCTGGAACTCTGCACCTGTCTTTTTCCCACAAAGATTTTCCCCTGTGCCTTTTTTCCTGACAAACAAAGTTCTTACATTGAAATTCCCTCTCTGGTATCCCCAGGGCACTCGGAGATGCACAGCACGAATTCTCTTTTGTTTGCCTTTGCAGCGTGTAACTCTAGAGCATAAAAATGTTGAATCTAGAACTCAAATTTTCCCTATTTTGTGTTAATGCTTTTTATTAAATCTCCAGACTCTCTTTAAAGCTTCACAGAGAGCAATTTATTGTAAAGCTACATTTACTGTATTTTATGTCCACTGTAATTGCTTGTTTCATCTGATTCAGATTATACTGGGATATAAGAAAGACTATCCCAAATAAGATGAGAAAAAATTATTAATCAAGAAAGTTTTGGAATTAAGATTTTAAATTTACATTTCAGGTATATGTGTAATATTTAGATCTGAAAGGATTTGAGTGATGTACTTTAATCAAGTTTTTAAAAGAAAATGACCAATCGATCAAATGTTAAAAAGGAATTGACCAATAAGTCGAATCTGGAAATGGAAGTGATCGATGAATCATGTATAAAAAAGCAGACAACCAATATATCAAGTGCACAGTGTGTTTATTAAAGTAAGGAATTGCTTGGATGTGACTGAATCTGTGTGCTACGATCATGCGATTAAATACTTGAAATCCTTCGATAGCAAATTATATGTGCAGGTGTACACAGACACACGTGCCTCTGTACATGCACACAAAATAAACACACATATTCTTTTGCACAGCTTTTAGCCACACTAACAGCATATGATATTTGCTGAAGCCTCCTAGGTGTACCCAGGATTTCAGTTTGTCTTCATTTCAATATTCTCATGTTACTGGACCTGAGCAGCTCATGTTTCCAGCTCTTTTATTAACAGTAATTGTTGCTATAGCCCTGATTTTAAAAATGATGGGACATGCCTTGTTCTGAAAGCTTTCTGCTTTTGTTTTCTGATTCTAATTGTACACTAGCAGCAACACAAATTTCTTCGGCTAATTCAAAGGATTTTGATAGACAGCTCGGGCCCAAAGCATATTTTCAAGATCAAGACATTAAAAATCTCACTATGGAAAAATCATCATTTGCCTCACTGACTTTGATTTACATCTATGTTACAGAGCCATGAAATTTAAAATAAGATGATCTAAATTGTCCTATAATAATGTGGGCATGAACATATACTCCTGGTGGCAGAGTTTCCCTGTCACTATACCAAATGAAATCTAGTTTTTAGTGCCAATCAGTTAGGCATCATTAACCCTTTAAGAATGTTATTAGCATTCTCACAAAGCTTTTCATCATGTAACAAATGTTTTCAGACTAAACTTCTCGAGGTCAAAGAATCCAAGCCAGAAAGATTTAGGACATTTTTGTCCTCTGCAATATTAAATATACACTCTCCATCACACCAAATATAAATTATTAGCTGTAGTTTTTAAAAGCTTGCAAAAATGTAGTATTTGAGTTAAGAAACAGTCCTTCATAAGCAGTCCACATGTGCTCCTCCCCCTCATCCCTTTTTTGCTGTATAGTAGAAAAATTTCTCTGTACATGCATCCTCCAGGATCCAGGAATGAAAATTGCTTTGCATTTGCTATTACATTATGGTACTCTCCATTCTGTTTTTTTTTTTTTTCTCAGTTCATGTTGTTCTTTTTGCAATAAGTGTATGTTTGAATTGAATTGAAGAGTAGCATATTAAAGAACTGGTTTTCATAGCTGTTTATGTCCTTTCATCCAAAGAAGTGTGAGAAAAGCAATCAAGGTTTCAGATTGACATGCTAAAGCAAGAACTATCAGAAAAAGCATCTTGCCATTGGAGTGTGGAATATTTGCATACCCAGTGTGTTTGTATTAGATCAGACCAAACCAAGGTATTTATAGAACCAGCTTCAGCCTGTGGCCAGGCTTATAATGAACAACTGATTTAGTTTCAGGTAAAGTAATTATTAATCTGTTCCCCTCAACTTTATGCCTCTGAATATGTCAAAATGTAGCATCTATAACCCCGACTCGGTGTATTATTCAGGCTTTCCATCACTCTGTTTTTCAGCAGATGGCATCTAGGTGACTTGCAGTCTTAGGAGTGGGATTTATGAAGTGAAATCTAGAAGCTTAAAAAGTAATTGCAGAGACAGGAGGAAAAATTAGAAATTAATATCACTGTAGGAAATGGCAGCAGCCTCACGTGGAAGTGAAATTCTCAACTGGTAGCTTTTACATCAAAAGTGGTGTTTGATTTGTATTTATTGCAGTATAAATAATGTGATGTAGGCAGTAGTATTGTATTCAGTAATTTCTCTTGCAGGCATCTGGGATGAACTTCCCATGAAAGACAAGTGAGTAAGGAGCTGTATGACTGCTACTCCTCTGCTCACAGAGAGCACTGCATCTTTCAGCTGGGATTTTGGGAAAGATGCTGCCTGTGCAGTTCAAGTAAAACATCCTGTGTTTTTTGGCTCAAAATAGCTCACATTAAGGTTTTGCTGATGAATCGATGTGGCCCATGGAACAACCTGAATTACTCACTGAGGCACTCAGTGTGAATGTGTGGGAACCCAGGCTGGGTAAATACTCAGTTTTAAGGGAAGGATGAGAAAATCAAGAGTAGATTTCACATGACTGGCTGAAAAATATGTTTGAATGCTATTGATGAATTTAAACAGTATATATAATGGATTTTCACAGTAGCAATAGTACAGAGAGTAGTTTTCTCTGCAAAAGGGGCAGTGGTAGCATAAAGGATCAGTATCATGGCTACATCATCTCCACTGCTGAAATTCAGCAGAAATAAGTTGCCACATTTTGGTTGGGACACAGTTTAAAGCACCACTTTCCTTCTCTGAGATGCCTATTCAGTATGAATCCTGTGTCACCAGTGAATAGAGATTCATGGCCAGCTCCAGGTAATCTGTGCTTGGAGCCCTACAGAAATTCCCATGGGAATAACTTAATCTGGATTTGCTGTATGTGTGTTGGCACTGTGGTGCAGTCATAATTTTGAAAGAAAGCATGGATATGATGAGCGATTTGCTCTTTCAGTGCTAGCTCTGCAGGTTTTTTTGACTAGAATCCCCATGTAAATACAAAATTAACTTGATCTCCAGCCTCTATGATTTAAGTAAGACTCAGCTGTATGTGCCTAAGTATGGACTTAACACTTCAATGAATCAAGATCTAAATTCACATCTTCATAAGACTGATGCTCAAGAATGAAGAGGTTGTTTGTCTGTCCTAGTGGAATCCTTTTTGGGATAACACATTTGACAGCTCTATGTAAATTCACAGTGGAGTATGAAATACTTTTTCCCGTCATACACTGTCTTTGTCACTACCTTCTCTTAACCTTTATCTCAGTAGAAAAGAATATTTAGAAAAGCACACTTGAAAAATGGGCACTAAAAACTTACTGCCTGAAAACATAGAAATTGTTTTAAATAAACCTTTTTGAGGCTTAAGGAACTTCAAAAAGAAATTTGGACTCATAAAAAATACTGAAGGTATTCCTTTTTGTTGTTGTTGTTGCTTGAAAAATGAAAGTAATGGCTTCAAAATATGTGCACTGAAGAGAGGAGGCTTTTGTTCTGACAGCTTGTACATCAAGTTTCAGCATTAGGGGGTTTGAAATGGTAAAAGTTAGAATTTGATAAAACAAGGTTTTGGGGGTCCTTTCGCTAAAAGATTCTTGCATGAAACATGAATCCAGAAAAAATCATGGAAACAGAGTGGATGTTTTTAACTGTATGGAACTCTTATGAAAATAATGGTGCAAGATGTGCTTTGAGATAATATAATGGCAGGAATTTTGCAGTTGCATTGTCGCTGTCAAAATCAGCCTCTTTGCTGCAGTTCTATAGTGTTTAGGCATAAGGAAACATAGAATTTCAACCTTTTCCCAGCACAGAAAAGAATGTTTTTGAAGTTTGATTAGTTTCTTTTTTCTTCAGATTTGCATTTGTGTACTCCTTCTACATTTCTACAAACACTGTGACGACAACACCTGATAAAATGCAGAAGGTTTCTTAAAGTGTTTTTGAAAGTTTTCTGTGATATTTAACATTGGTGGAACGAAATACGTTGCCACCAAAAAGCAGAACTGAAAGACACTTTTCCCGTATTAGCTGTCATCATGCAGGTCCTGTGTCCTGGGGTCAGGACAGTGGATCCATGGTCAGCCAGAGAAGCAGGTTTGGATTTGCACATGAGCTGTTCCTCGTGAAGAAGCAGTGCCCGGACATGGCTGAGGAGACTGTGGATGAGGCTTGAAAATTTGGCGCAGGTATTTTGAGAAGCAGAGCTGTGATGCTCAGCAGGAGTGTGGGGCTGGAGCAGGGATGAGGGGCAGCCCCGCTGTGAGCTGAGAAAGCTCCCTCTCCTGACTGGTGCTGAACACTTGGGTGAGACAAAGGGGAGGGGATGTCCCCCGTCCTCACCTCAGGTTGAAAAGAAGGTGGAAAGAAAGTAAACCTGCTCTCCCTTCTGGGATGGTCAAATCCAATGCATTGGGTCCTTCCCAAAGAGGGAAAAAGCAGAGCCTGAATTTCAGGGAGGAGATGGAAGGGGTTGGAGCCGTCAAGGCGATATCCATATCCCCTTCTTCTCAAAAAGCTTAGCAAAACAAAATAGAGAAAGAAAAGCCTCCAGCAGCAGGGAGTGAACGGCTGGAATTTCCTTAATATTAGCTGAGCTTTAGGCAGCAAGCCTTAACGTGGAGAATTATTTTTAATTAATAGCTTTTCCCCTACTTTGGAGCTCAGCGGGAGGATCTTCTTTGCATTGCACAAGGAGGGGAGATAGGAGCAGTACCGGTTTTGTAACTGATAACTATTTCAGGCCAACTGCACTGCCTGGAATAACTTTGTATTAAGAAAAAGAACAAAATGTTACATCAAAAGATACCTCCTTCTGGTTCTTGGATTTAAATTGCCTCTCTCGATAAACCCACAGCCTGACCAGAAATGAGTTGATGGATTTTTAAGAGTCTCCTGGCCAAATAATTCCCTCTCTCCTTTTCCTCCTCCCTCTCTCTCACCTCTATGTTATCAGCACGGCATTTGGCCTTACAAGGGGACCTTCCAAAGATGCTGCGCAATCACAGCTCTGCCAGGGTCTGAGGCTCCAGGGCTTGTGCCAGGTGGCAGAGTCCTTTACCCAAACTAGCCCAGATCCAGATGGAAAAAGAGGCAGGAAGGTGTTGTGAATTTGTATTACTTTAACACAATGGGTTTGTTCAGAGACAGTTTTCAGGCAATAAATGGCTCCTTTGTGTTCCTTCCCTCCCCATGGTAGCTTTCGGAGCTGTATATGTGCATATCATTTTGTCTGTGTATTAACAAGCAAGAAGGCTCCCTGGCTTCAGGCTCCCTTCTTCTCTTCCTCTCCCTCTCTCTTTCCCCAGATTACAACACCCTCTGCTCCAGCACACAATTGAAACTAAATTAGCAAATTTATAAGTGCAAGTTTATGGCAGGGGAAAAAAAAAAAAAAGAATCCTTTCTTTTTGCTTCTCTTGTTTGGAGGACTGTAAGAGGCTGTAGTGCCTCTTTTTATGAGTGGCTTCCTGGGAGTCGGGACATTTGCTTGTTATACTGTGGCACTGCAAGAGGGTGATCGTCATGGACTATAAAGTAACGGGGAAGTCTCACAGCCCCTCCAGCTCTGTAACACAGTAGCTTGGCTCACACAGGAGAGAGGGATTTATAGCACTGCCTTGTATTTTTTAACATATTTTGTCTGCTTTTTATTTACAACCTAGCCCAACAGTTCTTACTTTGTCCCCTGTCTCCCTCCTCTCCCGTCTTAATTCTGCCTGTTCCTCATGGTGTGTTGGAGCCCCAGAATGGTAAAAAAATGTCACTTTAGGTGGAGAAGCAGCATGGATAAAGGTCAAACTTTGAGGTGAACACATCCCCCTTCAGGCACTAAGTGCAGGATAAATATCTGCTTTTCTAGGGTGTGTGGAAGGTAAGGAGAGGATGGAACTGGGAGGAAGAAGAAACAATATGAAAAAGAGTGTTCTCCTTGTTATCGAACTTGCCAAGCTATTTTCCTTATAAGCTTTTGTTATAGCCCAGTGTCTTTCTCTTATTTAAATAAGTCTAATCTCTGAAGGACTTCTGAGTTGCTGCTTTTCAAAGCAGTGGGGTGTAGTTCCGTTTTATTAGCTGTCATTGAAGATCTGATGCAGTCATGTCGGAGGCTGTAAATGCCTTGATGCTGTCAAGCCTAAGCAGTTGCGAGCAAGGGTGGGTGCCTGCCGTCCCTGGCACTGCCTTCAGAGTCAGCGTCTTCCAGCTGCTGGGGCTCACAAGCAGCATTTCCCAAATTTTGGCCTGGATTTAGCAGCATTCATGGGTGGCCATGCCCTGGTGGGATTGGAGCATTAATAAATGTAGAATTAGTATTTACGAGAAGAAGGGGGACGGTTGTGAACGATGCAGGCATTGCCTTAATAATTAAGCAGCTTTTGGGAGACCTTGTCTCTCTGTTAGCATTGGATCCTTTCCATTTGCTCTGATAAAGCAGTGGGGCATCATGCTGCTGACCACGGCTCAGTTTTGGGATTATCTGCTCTCATTGAAACAATTCCCCCAGAAGCTGCAGCGATGAGTTAACCATCTGGGGTCAAGAAGAGGACATTAAATATAATCAGCAGCTCCCTTAATCTTAGGAGGAGAATCCTCATTTGCTTGAACGTGTGTGCTGATCAAAGCATGATAGGAGCCAGGATGTGATACAAGAGCAGCTATTTCCCAGGAAGGATTTTTTTTTCTCTTCTTTTTAAGGGCAGAAGGGAAAATCACCAGAAATTTTGAACCATTGGAACTTTTTCTCTTGTGGTTCAACTAATGCAGCATCTGGACTCAACTGCACTTGACCAGTGCTTATACATGTTAACTATCAGCTAACATAATCTGAAGCCCTAGGAAAATAGGTTGTAGCACAGATGTAAGACACTGAAGAAAGACAGTAATTTTTTCCTGTAGATGGGAAATGCATATGTTGCCTCACTCACTTGTCATTACTGAAACTATAGGTAGGGACAAAAATAGAAACTACTGACAGCTTGATTTCTTCATGCTGGCACTGAGCTACAGCAGAGCTCTACAAGACCCTATAAATATGCAAGCGAAGGGAAATCCTACACAAGTGCTATCATACTGCTATAGGACTGAATAGAATTAGCTTTATTGCAACCAAACTGTATGGACAGAGTCTGCTTTTCAGAGCTCCCCCATCTTGCAAACAATGTAAAATGTGAACCAAAGGCAGCTAATCTGGCCTGTTTACTGGGAACAGTTCCAAAATATATTGTTGGAAATGGCTAGAAAAAGCTTTGCACTGCACAGCCCTTATGGAGCAGCCCTTTCTTCCTTTTAAAGTGAAATGTCCTTGCAGAAATTAAAAACTGTTTCAAAAAAAAAAAAAAAATAAAAGAAGGGGGGGGGAAGAGATCACTGTGGTTTAAACCACTTATTAAAATTTGTGAAGGATGCAGCATGCACTGAAAATGCTCCCCCTCCCCCCAAACCTAAACCAACAAAAACAAGCCAACCCCATGAATAGCTCTTCCTAGCTTCCTGCACATTGAATATGTATGTTAAAGGACAAGGAGCCAAGAGTCGCTCTGTTTTGCTTTGCTTGGAATATTTTTTCTATGAAAATACTTCATATTTTATTTTCATATTGCTATTTTTGATATGTCAAAGTCAGGGACTATGCCAGGGAGAGGCTGGTGAGCTGGCCATGGAGGAGATTTCTGCCATGGTTCACAGTGGTGTGCAGCAGCAATATGTAGCCCACTGTGTAAGTGATGCTCTCTGCACCTACAAGCAGGGTTCAAAAGGTTTTACATGGCAAGAGCAGAAAACACTGCTGCTGGTGCTGGGAGGGGAGTAGGTGGGCTGAAATAAGACCCAAGCAGAATTCAGGGTAAAAAGACACCCAAAATTGGAAAGTACTCATTAAGCATGAAATCATGGAACTCTTCTCTGTTCTCAACAGAAGATATTACTTGTGCCCTCTTGTGAGCCGTGCTAGGTATGTGTCCCCTCAAGAGAACTCCATAATCCTCTTACTTTCATTCACATCTCTAAAGCAGCTCCATCTCCCTCATTTTTCTAAGTTGCTGTTGTAAGTTTGCTTCATGATTTAGCTGCTCTCACTTCTTTTTTTTTGGAGGTGGCGACCGATTCTTCCTCTGTAGAACTGAGCAGTGTATACAACTACAGAGTAAACATTTCCATCTTCCTCCTGGTTCAAGCAAAAAACCTTGACCCCCGTGCCAGCAGAAGTGAAATGTTTCCAAAACACACAGGCAACTGGAGATGTGACTGTGTTTAAAAGCCTCCAATTTAAACACAGTCCTCCAGAAAACCATGACCAGGAGAAGATGACTTGTCCCTGATGAGAGGTTTGACTTTGTAACAATTTGTTGGCCCACTTGTAGATTGTTGTTTTATTGTCTGTACCATGGAGCACTTACCTTTCAATATGTCTGATAATAAAAATCCCACTAAAGTTTAAATTAGAGTAAGGCTCAGCAATCAGTCTTAGCTGTGATCTGGGGTTATTGACTCTCATATCAGATCGTATCACCTTCATTAATAACTGAACCATTTACCCTAAAATTCAGGAAGCTTTCCTATGATTTCCTAAAATCTGGAGCTTTTATCCTGTCAGCTACAAACTCTTACAAGGCAGAGAGATTCCCACTGGGTGGTACTGTCCTCCTCCCAGGTTCTCAGCTTTTCTGCTCTAATCTGGTTCCTGGTGTTTTCCGCGCTGGTGGAAAAATTGGGGTTCTGCCCCAAATGGTGTTGGGTAGTGGGTGCTGTACACAGGCTGAGGCTGTGCAGGGGTGAGCACCAAGCAGGCTCCTGTCTGCCCAGGTACAGGGTGTGCAGTGAGGGGCTGCACATTTTCATTTTTAGAGAGCTGACCTTCTAAACTGGTCTGATTGCTGCCAGTATTCACAGCAGAACAGCGATGGACCTATAATTTTATTGTCTTGTCCCACACACCAAAATCTCTTCCATCCCTCCCCCAAAATCTCCCCAGGTTTGCTAGAAGTGAAGAGTTCAGTGGTTTAATTTTCTGTTGTCTTGCCAAGTTAGAATGGGATTAAATGCTCTCAAGGTCTCTGGACTATCACTTTACCCAAAACATCCATCCCAAGCATTCAAAGAGGCATAGAGGCTCTGCATAGCTATTTATTTTAAATGCCTGATTAAAATTTCATGAAAACAGGAAGTCAGGGGAAAAGAATAGATTGCAAGAACGAAGAAATCCAGGGCTTTGTCATTTTTAGCTCAACAACACACAACATTGAAGAAAAACCCCCAACACCCAGCACATTCAATTGTAACTAAGGGATATTTTCACAATTGTACTGAGGCCACTAATAGCATATTTTGTCATTGGCAGGGTAGTTTATGAACTAAGAATGAAACCAATTTTTTTTACTTATTACATAATTTTGATTCTGTTTGTAAATTGTCACCTTAAGGTAATCTAAAATTGCTGTACTTAAACCCTGCAAACATTAAGATATTTTTGGATACTCCATTGTTTTTTCCTTTTCAGTAGCAATAAATATTGCAATATCACATCTTTAACAGTGCAGCAGCTCTTTTGTCCTGGTGTCTTTCTGGTTTTCCATTCTTAAATATATCTAATAATCCAAATAAATGATGGGGGCAGAGACGAAAGACTGATTTTTCTGAATATTAGTCACATGCAAAAGACCTTCATGGCTTTTCTGGCTTTTAGACCTCGTTTTTCCTATATACAGCATGTATGTTTGTATTTTTCTTGTATGTCCTTGTTTTACAGGGGAATATCCTCTTTGCTGAAAACATGTGTATCAGAAGCAGTGTTTAGCCAGGCTGCATTACAAAAGGGTTTAGAGTCTGTTGAAGTCTTCTTGCCTTTTTAGGCTGTGGGAAGCAGGACCCCCATTAAGAGGCTGCAAATGCCCCTCAGCCATTTTCCAGTACTGCTGTCACCTTGACTACCCGTAGGTAGTCGCAGGATACTTACGAACCATCAGTGTCCCAATCTGTTCTCCTGTACCAACCCCATCAAAAATAGATGGATGTTAAAATTCTGTATTAGCCTCTCACTGCAAAGGCAGCATATGTAGGGTTCTCAGCTAGGGCATCCGGTGGCTCTGGATATGTTATAATTATGATAACTTAATGACAAAATAAGTTTTCACTTGCCAATGTCAAATTAATCCTGTCAGTACATACGTCACTGCAAGTGCATTGCTCAGTGTACCCTTACAATATGCATAATACCATGTCTCCTTGCTTCTGCTTCTCATCATGTGGTCCTCTTGGTGCAGATGCTGTTCAGCCACTTAAAGAGCTGTAACACTACCAGGGGAAAGAAGAAAAAAAATCCCAGTACGTTATACTGGAATGAATATAATGAGCCTAAAACCTTGCAAGCCTTCCTTTGTTCATCGTTCTTGCTGCAAACAGTCACAGCCTTGTGGATTTCTCTATTATTTCAGCTGTAAAAATCATATTGAAATTTGATGGGAATTATTTCTAGAGGTAGTTAATTGGCTGACTAGGTGTATATGTGAGGAGAGGTAGCAGGGAGCCCACAAATGACCTTCTCCCTTGTTAGATTGCTCCCTGGCCAGCTGGACATTTGGTATCCTAAGGTGAAGAGTTTTCTAAATTATAGTTTCATGGCTTTGCCCCTTTACAAGACCACAATTTCTCTGTGCTAATTCACCATATCGAGAGGAGGAACGAAAGTCAGCTGCTGCAGAATATCCCTTATGCTTTAAGAAAGCACAGCACTAATTGCTGGGAGACTTTTGCAAAACAAAAACCTGTGTGGCTCAGTCCACGCCTGCACACTCCAGTCGTCCCTGCTCTGTGCCAGCATGTCACAGGTGCACACCACAAGGGACAATGCAGCAAATGTAATTGGGAGGCAGGTGGCAATAGCTTGGACTCCGTAACACATTCATCCCAAGGTGCACTCGTGCATCTGTTAGAAAGTGAAGTAATTTTTTTTTTTTTTTTTTTTTTAATTCAGTTGGTCTAACAGAGATTTGAGCGATAGGAAAATATTTCCCATCTCCTAAACACAACAGCGAGAAAGTTACAAATAGACCTTGGAGACTGCGAGCAAGGTGGGGTGGAGGCTGCTGATCTTAGAGAAAAAGCAAGGGGTTGTCAGTTTACATAGAAGTGGGTCAAGTGTTTTTAAGACACTTGAGAGGGCTTTTTCCTCCTTTGCTATTGCTGTAATATCAGCACAAACTTTTCCTTTCTAGATGTGAGCCTTTTGTAATTGCATTAGTACTGCGTGCTCTGGCCAGGCTGGTCACTTGCCTGTGCTCAATCTTCCCTGCATCTTTCCAAGAGCCAGAGCAGAGCCTCTCAATATGGGAACCTTTGTATTTCTGCTCTGAGTCCTAACAAAGGGTGTTTATTCCCCCTCTAATGCACAGAAAGGACCCCAAATGCTTGTACTCTTACAGGGAGCCTGAAAGCAAATCTTGCCGAGCCAAACTGCAGCAATCTCTGGGGTGGAGTATAACAGCTATAGCGCAGCACACAGAATCCCTCTATAGGAGAGGGAGGCTGGTGCCAATTCCAGACAAAACTATGGGGAATGGGATTCAAATGAGCACAGATGTGATGCTGTTCACGGACAAAAAGAAACAGCACAGGACTGCAAAAACGCACGTAGGTTTTAGTAGCCTTTGGTGGACAAAATACTGCTTTTATACGAAGGATACATAAACAAGGCAAACAACATAAAAGTAATATCACACATTTTGAATGCCACATGCTTCCTAATCCCTAGGGGAGTATTTTCCCCATCTGTCTCAGTTCCTAACTCCACTACTCAACGCTCCTTTTAATCTGGAGTTGGGTCCTGCTGTAATCCAGAGCTCTTTGGGGCAATTTGCATGTGAAGCTGCTGGGAGGGTCCCTTCGCTCCTTTCCCATGCTCTGCTCCAGCCTCTCGCGGCAGTTTGCAGACTTTGTCCTCCTGCCGCATCTCCGGCTCCCGGCCGGCGGCAGGGCCAGGTTAACTGGAAGTGTGAGGATTCGACAACCTGCGGCAAGCGTTTTCCATCTCTCGGGAGAGAGCTGTGCTGGAAAACAATTTGCAGAAGACAGGAGCAGAGATCTGGTGTCATTTTTGGTGCAGCTACTAGAGTTTCTTGCTGTGAGCCCTTATCAGTGGAGTCCTTGTAGAGCTGCTCATCAGCAGACATCCTGCGGGCGAGCGCAGCATTATTGCTTCGTCCCATGTGGCTTTTTTTATCAGTGCTGTTCTGGCTTCTAAACCTTCTGGAGATGCTGTAATTGGGTACTTTGGGGTGGCTTGGCTTTTTTTATAGTGTAAGTTTAGTTTTTAGACTGGGCTTTAGAAATAAAATAAAAATAAAATAAAGTAAAGTAAAGTAAAAGAAAGCAAAATAAAAGCAAGTAAAGTAAAGGAAAGTAAAGTAAAAGAAAGTGACAGGAACTAAAATAAAAGATAGTGAAATAAAATCAAATGAAAAAGAAAAGTAAGTATCTGTAGTTAGAAGAGAAGAAATGAAATTCCAAATAAATAAATTCTACTTCTATTTCTTGGAGTGATCTAGGACAGCTGATGGAGATTGACACTCTTAAGTTACATGAATGTTTTGAACGTGTAAAGAATCCTTTATAAATTCAGCTTGGTTTGCTGTAATACACTTTCCAAATTAGGATACTGCAGAGCAGATTGTGAAATGGTGATTTACATGACTTGAGGATTTTGCTCCTTGTGATTAAACACAATAGCACTTCTTTTGGTTCCCTTTAGAATGCATTTTTTTAAAAAATGTATTTAAATGTATGTAGAAATGTATTTAAAATGTGGGTTATTTCCACAAGTATAAAAATATCAGGCAAAAAGTGCATTATTGAGTGCTGTAAGCATCTCTAGAATTGCAGCATTCTAAAGGAGGAAATAAAATTACAACCAACAAAAATATTCAAAATACCTTTTTTTTTTTCTGGCAGGAAAGTGGAAACATGGAGTTTTGTTGGCTCGTTCTTCCTTTTGCAAAGGATTTAGTGCTGAGCTTTTACCTTGCTACATGATATACTGCAGTGAAATGCACAGAAATTTGGGATTAGATATGAGTTGTAACATCGAGTAAATTTTATGTTGAAAAATTTAGAGCGTGCCAAGCGGCCAGCTCCTCGGACAAAAGACTAACATGAATAGGTTAGAGAATTATTAGCCTCTAATAATAGATGATATACTATATATCAAGTAATGACTACTTACTATCCTGCATTTATCTGTTACACGATGTCCTTTTTAATTACCTACCCTGCCGCCACAGGGGCCAGCAGCTGGTGCAAGAAACGCTGCAAAGCTCATGCCTTCTTCCCTCGTAAAAGGGAAATATCCTCCCAATCTGTGCCCTTGCAGTTCTTAGGCATGGGCTTCCCAGGGAAAAAAAAAGCATACAAAGCATATCTTTTTCAGACAGTAGTTTTTAAGGAAGGTTGTGTTACTGAAATAGTTTTTCAGCACAGTTCCATCCAGTGGAGAGCAAAACTCCACTGACTGGCCCCGACTGTGGCTCTTCCCTTCCGATTTTAATTCCTTCTGCTGCTTGTCTAGGTGAGGAACGGATAAAAATAGATTGTTAGATGAGGCTGTTGCTTTTAATTATATTCATAATAAGCATTCACCATCCTTAATTCAATAGTGCAGTATAACAGGGGAGGGCAGGGTTGTTTAACCTCATTTCCTAAGGAAATGAGGCATATAGCATCCCACCACCCACCCACCTGGACCCAGGCCTCTCCCAACAACGTGTGAATGCCTTGTGAGTGGACTTGAAAGGGGGCAAACATCTGAAATATTACATTTCCTCATGGAAACTGGGGTGAGCACAAGAAAAAGCTCCCTGTTGGTGTCTGTGCCAGGCAGGTAAGTTCAGTCTTTATCCCTGCTGACAGCAGCCCATGGCCAGTGGCATCCCCTGCCCGCTGGGGATCAGCAGGGCCGGAGGAATTGGGCATCAAGCTTCCTGCTGGACCTACAAAACCAGAGGAAATCACTTCTGCTCACAATTTGGTTTCTGGTAGGAGCATAAATTCTGGGAGCCTCACTGTGCACTAATTGTCCCTGGTGTAACGTCAGTGCAGGCAGCCTCCTGGTTTTGGTGAAACCAGGGCAGAGTGAGGAGCTGGTTTGCTTTCTGGGACCAGGACAAAGCTCCGTGAAAATTGGCCGCTGTGCTTTCGGACCTGCAGCGTTGCAGGGGACCTTTCCCCTGCTGTGCCCCCAAAAGAGCAGCTCTCCCCCCTGCTTCCCTCCCTCCATCCGCTCCCACACCGACTGCTCTTGGAGCTGGCAGCACATTAATAAAAAAATGTAAGTTTTATGGGACAAAGTAAATAAGGCAATTCATATATCATTCCTAAGACACACAGAAAGGAGGCAGAGAAAAATAACCATCCGATATTTTATGAGGATATTTCCATGAGTCAGCTCATTTTCAGGTTTCTGGGCTTCCAGCTGCAAGCTCTGCTGTGTTGGCTTATCTTCTACTTGAGGCCTGGCATGTGCCAGAAGTAGCTTATAATTGGCTGTGTTTCCCCTTTGTAAATGGTAATAATAGAGCCTTTATCAGCAAAGAATGGCAAAAAATTTGGATGTCTTTAATTTCATCACAACTTGTAATTTTTTTCAGGTCTAATATTACACGAATAGATCTCAGAGCTCCTTGTTCGGGTTGCAGGGCTGAGAGCAGAGGGGTTGATTTTTGTCAGTGGGATATTGAACTGCCCTTCAAATGTTCCCTAAGCAATGGCCATAGAGCTGGCTTTATCCTTTAACCCTTATGGCAGGGGTTTCATTAACCCCTTGGCTTAAGAAAAGTCACAATTGTGGTGGCTCAGCCTGGCTGGAAGAGGCTGATGCATTTCTTGTGGCAGACTTGATGTTTATTGCAGGGCAAAAATGCAAGGTATTTTCAATGTATTTTAATTCACTTGAGGTTTTCAATGAACTCACCTCAGCCTTCTACACTCCTCCTGAGATTGCTTCCTGTGGATTTCAAAATTACTAAATTTAACTGGGGGGGAGGCAGGGGGAAAGCATCTCATTCAATATGATTTCTAAAGACAACTATGCAAGCTATATAGAAAATGAATTTTAAATTTCTACATGGCAGAAGAATTTGGTTGATCACAGGCATAGGATGAATGTTGCAAGATTTATTTGGCCAGTCACAACCTGAATTTTGAATAAATTCTGTCAAGCTGTTAAAAAAAAAAAGGAAATACATCACTTGACGCATTCAAATCACAAATATGTTTGAGGGGAGCTGCAATCTGCTCAGAGATGTCCTGTGAATAAAAAAGATTTCACATGTGTTTAATATATTCCTTTTTGGGGATTTAATTGTCCACCAGCACTGACAAGCATGGGGGATGGAGGAGCAGAATGGGAGCGATTTGCAGTTCTTAGTGGGAATTAGTGGCATGACTATATTATAACAATCATAATTAAGCTTTGTACTTGAACAGTGACTTTCCTTGGGGAATTTCAAGGCACTCTGTCAAATTTATGGGGAAATCCCAGGGAAATAAGTGATTTCCCTACAGATCCGCAAAAATTCAGTGGCAGAGCTGAGAGCAGACCCCAGGTCTCCACTCTCCTGCACTCTGGCTCCAGATCACGGCGGGAGCTGCCTGATTGCTCTGTCACAGCCCGGGCAGGACTCAGGGGCTCCGGGAGCACAGCCCTGGGGGTGCAGGTGGGTGCTGGGGGTGCCTCCCTCACCTGGGGCTGCGCAGGGAGCAGGGACACGGGCTGGGGGCAGCGGGGAGGTGACAGCAGGGACAAGCAGCTCACACCAGGCAGCCCTTTCAGCAGCAGCCTGAGCCTAATTGCACCGAAAATAGCAATGGGGAAACACTCTTAGGTGTTGTCTAACTTTGAGGAAGTCCTGACTCCTCCATGCCTCAGTTTACCCATTTGTACAGTTAATATGGTGGCACTGTGGGAGGACTTGTGGTGGTGGATTTTTTATGGAAAAAAAAAAAATCAGGGGAACTTAAGGATGTGGTTCTTTGAGCTTTTCATTTGAAGTTTTTCATCAAGGATGAAGTCCTTACAAAAAAAAAATGTGCTCTACTTTATCTAAAAATTCAGGGTTTGTACAAGAAATACTCAGGGAAGTTATTTATGTGTCATGAATGCTCTGATGAGATGATCACAGGGGTCTGTTCTGTTTAAAATCCCTAAGGATAAAAATCTGTACAATTTAATATTTCTAATGTGCTTTGAGACCTTCAGAGGCAAGGTCCCTTTGGACTCAGTAGGATGAAGGGACCTCCTTGAGTAAGCTGAGTTGAATTTTGTGCATCAGACAAGGAACATGTTACATTACAGGTTTGTTTCCTCCCCTCACTGGTTTCACCAGTTTGTGCAGCCTGGTGAAAAACCAAACAAATTCACTTCTCTGCACAGACAGAGCAAAGCTGACAGTAAATTTTTCTTCTAAGCGCCAAACTGTTCAGAGGACAACTGGACTTATGTTATTGAGAATGTTTGAAGTAAGCAGTAAAACCTTAAACATTGATTTGGTGTTTTACTAGAACAAATAGAGAGATTTAAAAATAGTGGTTAGATGCTGAAAAGCACAGCTCCAGTGAAAATCCCTGTACTTTCTCTGAGTAAATCCTCTCCCTCCGGGGAGCAGGCTGAGTGTGGAGGGGAACAGAGTTATCAGCCTCTCCTGTTAGCCCCAGGCTGTGCATTTGGCTTGATGATGGGCAAAAGGATGTTTTTGGGTCTGTGTGAGGGAGCCTGTCAAGAAGCAACAGGCAGTGCTCCTCTGGATGGGAGCACGTGGTGTTTTAGAGGGAACTGAGCTGTTGATGCCATGCAGAGAAATCCCTCCCCCCTGCCCTGGGACCAGGGGTCGTGGCAGCAGCCTGGCAAGGGGCACCGCTCTCCCGTGGCACTGCTGGCATCTCTGCAAGCCTCAGGTCAGAGGACCAAGGGTATCCCACCAGAACTGGGACAGTTGGCAATCCTCGTTCTTGTGCAGACTGTGTGAAATGCACACCATTCCCCAGAGCTTACAGGCACAGTTACAAATGAAGCAAAGATGGCAGGAATGACATTCCCTTGCTAATTATAGTGTGGTCCCATCTGTATATTTGGTGTTATGTCACCAACTCCAGCCTGATTTTTTCTCGCAGGGAAATACTGTGGTAGGTCGAAGCTCAGCACAAAAGGCTCCAGACCTCTAGTAATGTCATAGTTGCTTGTTTAACGGGGACGAAACTCTATTTTTGAGGGCTATCAGCTGGAAATCTGAGAGCATGTTGGCTAAGGTGCTTTTTGGGTAACTCAACAATCCGTGTTCAAAAAGCACTTGGGTGTGGATAAACATAACAGAGTTCAGTGGCTGCACATTTCGTAGAACCCCGCTGGCTCCATTGGCACCTTGTGCATAGCAGCAAAGCTGTGAGCTCAGATCCATCCCTCCTGTTCGGAGAAGGTGGGACAGCAGCTATCTCCCTGGACATCAGTGCTTCTCTTGGCTGCAGAGAAGTTTTGGTTAGTGGATAGTCTGTGAAGAGTTTGGGCTGTAGGACATGTGCATCACCCTCCAGGAATTCCCTCGCAGAGACACGAGGACAGAAGCCACCGCTCTGGATCACCCCATGGGATGTTTCCTTCTGATCCTCTTGAGGATCTCATGTGTCCTCCTAGGGGCCCAGTTACAGTCCTGGAGTCCACATCCCTGATTCTGTTGGTGGAGTTTCCTGGCTCCTGCTTGTAAAATGGTTGCAATTTAGGACACTGGATTCACTCATGTAAGATGCCATTTGTCCCTGCAAGGGAGCTTCATTCTTGCACCTGGTACTTATTGAGCAGTATTGGTGAGGCTTACACTAAATCGTATAGCACTGAGGTTTTTAATTAGGGTTGAGATGGGAGCCTCCAAATCTCATGTGATTAGAGAGTTCTCATAACTTTTAAATTTATTATATAGTCCAATTTGCATATTTCTTACTTTAATGTCTCTATTGCCCTGTTCAGTGTTGAAAATCCAAAAATAAGAGCACTTTGCTAAAACTTGAAAGCCATGAAGTTAAAACAGTCAAGAAACAAAAGTAAAAATGGATGTTCCTAATTTAGTTCACTGTTTGGGTTAAAAACGATAAATGAAATTTTGGCAAAACAAGGGAACACTGTAAATAATGACATGGAAACTAAAATCTGAAAACCATGCACTTCACTAGTTGTGGCAGAGGAAAAAGGAATTTAAAAATAAGTCTTTAAGACATCCCAAAAGCAGGCTTGTGTGGGGAGTTACATAGGCACTGTGCAAAGATGAATCTCTCAGGACTTGCTCCTAGACCTGTCCCCTGAGCTTAAAGCCCCTCTCTGCCCAATGGTTTTCTGATACATCCCAAGGGTATTTGGTGGAGCTCATGTTCCGGGGGGGGAAGCAGATCCTCAAACATCTTTATGGGTGAGAGGCAACCACATGAATGCCGGGGTGTCTCTGAAAGTCAAGGAGAATTTGTACCAGCAGAAATAGGCTCTGGTTTCTCGTCATGCAGGAAGCCGTTGGTGGAGCAGGAACTTAACAAGTTCACAACTTAACAAGTCCCAGCCTAGTGTCTGGACTACCAGAATAGATTTTTTTCTCAAATACCCCCAATCACTCAATGCTTTTGTCAAATTTCTGTCTCTCTGTACCCAGTGTCAGCCTCAGCTTAACAATGAAGGTAGTCCCAGAAAACTTCTCACAAATAAGCAATCTATGCTCCCTGTTATGAAAGCAACCTCCTACTGTCTGGTATATTAATTCTGTTCTTGTGGGGCGCTGTAGAAGTTGAATTTTCTCAAATACCTGCGGTAACTTTCATTGCTTTCATTTTTTTAGGAACTTCATGTTTCTGAAAGGCTTAGCGCGAGCCATGAAGGCTCCACCTTTTTCTTGGCCCTGTAACCCATGAGCAGTTCAGCTGAGGCTAGGGGATTTGTGTATAATGATTTGGGAAAGTTGTGAGTATAAATAGTAAGGAATTTGAGATGTTTTTCCCCTCTGTAATTCAACACTCAATAGCTTCCCCTTCCACCCCGAACATAAGATGCTGTACCAAAACCATGGAAAGAATTTGTGGAGCTTCAGATCAAGGAAGTTCATAAGCTAGCAGGCTTTTTTCTTGCTTGTTCCTTTTAAAAATCTTATATTATCACCTCCTCTGGGGAATAGCATGGCCAGAGGACTTTACAAATTTTCACTAGTTCCTCTCACCAGGAGCATTTGCCCCAGGGCAGAGGCAGGACAACACTGTGATCTCTTATGCACAGAGTGGTAAGGCCAGGAGCCTGGAATAAGTATTCAGCCCCAGATTTTTCCTTTCTTTTTTCTCCTTTCTCTTTCTGGTAGCAGCTACTGCTGAGATAATGTGTTCAATCTGCTCTAAGCTCCAACCTCAGTCTTCCTTCCCCTTCCACAACTCACTGGTGTTCAGGGCCAAGGTATTGGCTTGCAGTACATAGAATAGCAGAATATGTAGATTGAAAAAGACCTCTCAGATCATCAAGTCCAAGCTCAAATGACCAGGATCATCTTGGCCCCAGCTCTGTGATGATATGCCCATCAGCCTGGAGTCGCAGGACAAGGCATTCCTGAGCACAGAGGTTGCCATTGCATCTGACAGCAGTGCTTGGAGCTGAGGAGGTGCTGGCCCAGGCATCTCAGTACTGACAGGTTTTCTTTTAAATTCCCCTCACGTTTCTTTCATCTCTGTAGTCATCTTTGTCTTAATTTCTTCTGTTCTTTAAATCCTGCACAAAATGCAATGTAAACCTCAAAACACCCTCATTTATTCTAACAGAAATGTCATCTATGAGCAGTATCAATGCAAATTCTCTGTAGCCCCTATGATTTCAGCCCAAAGGTGGGTCTCAGCTCTCCACTTCATCCCCAAAGCCTGATTGAAAACCCCTCGTACAGCTCTCCAATTACACTGCCTCGGGCACAGATGATGGACGATCACAGAATATATTCGTGTACATACATTGCCAGACATTCAATGTATGGTTTCATTTTTGAATCTTGACTTCCTTTTGCACCATGATATTTGAACATGCAGGTTTACAATGCAGGCCCCAGCATTATTCTTTAAAGAACTCTCAATGCTTTTGGTAAAAACCTGAGTAAGTATTTGTTATATTTAGAGGCAATTCTGCTTATTGTCTCTTCATACCATAAGCTTTTCACTGACCTAGATTTTGCTATTTCATTTTCCATTTGCCATCCCACAGTACATTTGCATGGAAAGAAAGTCTTTTGTCTTTTAGTGTTCTCTTGCCTTGCTATTTCATCCACCAGCCAAAATCACACTCACTGCCCTGTGATGGTGTGAAGAAGCTTCACTGGGACTGATCATATGGCTGAGGATCCTTGCTTCAAACTAGAAGTAAAAAGCTATTGCAGCTTTTAGCTTTGTAGAATCCTTGGGCTGAAGAATGCTGGAGGACCAGCCAGCAGCAGAAGAGCATGCAAAGAGGAATGGTTTGTGTGTTTTCCAGTAGTAGCAATTTACAGAAAGAAAAGTGGATAGTCAGAAACTGGCTTCCTTTCAGTCGGAGGGAATAGTCCTCTCCGTGGATGTGTATTACAACTATAGCTAAAGACACAAAACAACATCTTGATTTTAATTCTGGTTTCAGTTTTAGCATGTCATTAAAGAGATACCTGTATTGACAGGAAGAGTTGTAATGCTTTGGGGAGTTGTTATTATTGTATTACACGATTATGGTGTTTATTGCGGTGGTGCCTTAGGGCTGAATTTACAAATGCTGCGGATGGATTACATGGGTATTATGCTGCACACAGACATTTTGCTGCATGTTCATGTTGAAATCCTATGAACTGGACAATGTAAACAAATTAACATTATCAGGGAAAACCTGTTTTTTAAGTTAAGTTTCCCTGCAGATTATACTCAGCCAAAGGACACTTGCTCTTGCTCTCACATCTCCTGTATCTCAACCGTGTTCAGAAATGTTTTTACTGGCACATGTAAACCAAAACCTCATCCTTTTTTAAAAAAAAAAAAAAAAAAAAAAAAGCAGGCATGTTTTAAAATGCATTTGATCCAACCAGCTAGTATATTTTTAAAACGAGAGTGTTATGTTTAACAGTGTGTTAGCATATGTCAATTAACTTGTTTCCGCAGAGTGCTGACAGAAGTGCCCCCGTCGCCGCCAGCCCTGAGGGGCCCCGGGGCTCAGTCGAGTCAGCAGAAGGGAGCCTGTGCCCACACCTCCAGCCCACTGAAACTCAGCACTGGCTCTTCTGGACAGTATTAGGGTGCTGGAAGGGGGCACAGTAGATTTGAAGTCATTCCTCCTTTTGCTGGCTGTGGACTGCAGGTAACTCCCCGTGGCTGAGGGGACGCACGAGGGCTCCTCTGTCAGCACCCCAAATGATGTCTCCTGAGAGCACACACGTGAGCTGACACAACGCCCTTCCAGACAGAATAAATAGAGACTTTTTCTCACACTGTCAGGAGATCACACCCCTTCCCTGTGCCAGATATAGATGAGATGGAGGAGAAAAAATGCACGTGCGTTTGCATGTAGTCCCTAAGTCTCCCCTGTGCCCAGAGCAGGTGGTGAGGATGGCTGTGCTCATCTGGAGTGCTTCGTGTGCCGAGTCATGGCCATGGCCATGTGGGCTGCTCGCCTCCCCATTGCTCTGAGCCGCGCTGGCCAGTGCAGAGGGAACACTTTAATCCATTGTTGGAAACAGCAGAGATCTTTTTGTCCAGAGACAGGCAGGTGCTGCTGGATAAAGCCCTGGGAGTGTATGAGCTAACCAGTTGTATTCTGGCAGGAACTTCCTGTGCATCCCAGCCATGAAATTGTGCATGATGAGAAGCGGAGTGGGAAGCACACAGGTAAGGTCTCAGCAACAAAGCAGGGATGTACACTGCTTTCCCACAGGGATGGGCAAGTGTCTGTCCATCTGTGCCAGCTGCAGAGACCCAGGCAGGTGTTTGATAGGGCTCATCTGTTACTGCCCATGCAGAGGGTGTGGGAAGAGTAAATATGTGGACACACAAGAAGGTGAGGAGGTGTCCAGGGCCTGCATCCCCGTGCCCTGCTGTTGTGGGCTGCATGGTGTATCCATGTCCCAGCCAGACTTCATGTGTGGGAGCAGCCTCCGAGCAGACAGATCTGCCTCTGCTACTGTTCCTCATCCAGGGAATTTGGGCAACCTTCATTTCTCATTTTAAGATTAGTAAAGGCATGAATGATTCCCACGTGTTCTGGGACAGTGTCAATGGGAACAGTAGAAATACCTAGAATAAGCAGTGTCCAAAAATAGGTCTCTTGTCCTGCCAATGCCTTGCACATGTTCTTAACTTTCCTGCCCCGGGAAGCAACTCCTGGCACCCTGCAGGGCAGGAGAGTTTTTCCATTCAGTTCAGTGGGTGAGGGATTTCTTTCTGCCTTATAGACCCATGGATTTTAAATGGACTGTCCATAAGGCACACTCAGGCTGTTTGTAGGGTCAAAGTGCTTTATATTTTTAGCATTGACATGATGGTCATGAGGGCAAAGCATGTTTTTTCCCCTCTCAGAGGGCACGGTCAGACGTGCTGCTCTGCTGGGGCTGCTCCGGGTCAAGTTGTTACTGGCCCTGGACCATTTTTTTGGGTGCTGCACCTTCCTGCTACACAGCTTGGCTGCCATAATTGGAGCGGTGGAGCTGACCTACACCAGCCGAAACATGTTGGAAGTGGGGTTTTATAAATAGACCATGTGGACAAAGGGTGTCTGCTCCAGGGTGTTTATGGGGCTGGGGAGAGGAGCTTGGGGCAGGGGATGGAGCCTGACAGCTCCCAGTGAAACAGCACATCCCTCTTTTGCAAAACAGGGATGGTGGTGCTGGCAGAGCCTGCGGCAAGCCCTCGGCACAGGGAAGGACGGAGAGGCCACGACCCGGGGTGTGGGTGCTCAGCTATTTTCTCCCTGTGAGACTGGCTCCCAGGCCTTTGCTCATGCAAACCCTGACAGATCCCATCTAAATGAGTAGTTGGAAATTATGTGCTCCCTCCCTGGTCTGGGCTGGAGCTGAATTTTGCTACCAGTCTCAGGGAGAAGGTTTTGCTACTGAGTGCAATTAAAAGAAGCAGAACTTGGCACTGTGGGATCATGCCCAGTGCTGGTAGTCAGGGAGATTGACATTCGATCCTTTGATTTCTCCAGAGGCATAATAATATTTTAAACTTGTTATTAATTACAAGTGTATTAATCTCCAAATAGTATTAACAGTATTTCAAAATATAATTTTATCCTATCCGACCCACTGGGAAACAAAAAGCAGTTTGGGATGAACTGAACAACTTTATAGACACTGTGCTTTATAACCAGATAGATTTTCCCTAGTTAGTTCCATTTCTATCTAATATTGGTGGAAGATTAAAGATACTGAATCAATGGCTGTAAAAGCTTACATTAAAAATTTGCAGTAAATGAGAAGAGGAAAATTTCATTAGAAACATAAATTGTAGCAACTGGAATGCCTGCAACTTATTTTTAGTATTCTACTGACAGTCACACTTGAAAGCCTTTTTTTTCCAAATGTTTTCTTTTCTCAGATAAAAAAAAAGAAGAAAATGACCTCTAATATTTTGAAATATAGAACTAATTACAGTACAGAGTGATCCTGATCCCACTGAAGTCAACTGTGGCATTCTTTATGACATTGCAGGATAGTGCCTCTATTAAGAAATAGTAAGGAAATGAGATACTTTAAAGAGAAGGGTTTAAAATTAACTGGCTCTGTTGGCTTCTTTTGTAAAAATACCTTAGAGCTACTTTTATCAAGTCAAAAGGTTCATTGAAAAGAGAGAAATTAAAAGATGCTGCTCATGGAGCCTGGCAAAACACAAAGTTCGCAACAAATATCTCTCCAATCCAATTATAACATTCAAATCAAGGAGGAAAAAAATTATGAAATATAATGAAAGCTTTCTTTCTACTGAAAAAGTCTACTTGGAGGTGTCCAGACCTAAGGGAATTACCAAGTCAGCATTATAGTGGAGAAAAAATGTAATGTAAATGAGAGTGAAATAATCAAATTTTTCTGGTGGAAATAAGTGGAGTTGTTTGATGTAATTTTGACACACAGCATAATTTCAGCATCAACAGTGAAGTTTAAAGAATCAGCGTGTCTTCATGAGATTTCTTTACAGAAAAGGCATTCAATGGGAAAATCTAAATCAAACTTCAGTTTGCACATTTACCTCTCTGTGAGAGAAAGCCCTGAATTATTTTAGTTGCAAATAGAAAAATAGAGATGACCCCTTTTCATTAATTTCTAGGTACATTTTCCACTAGAAAATCCAACATGATTGTGGCATATAAATCACAAGAAATGTGATGTGTGACTGGTTTTGTTCTCATAAAAATCGAACTTTGGTTTATATCTCTAACACCAGCTCAGCCATTTGAAATTGCACAGTTTTCCACAGTGAGCTACACTGGACTCATGTCACTGTGTTTCTTGCAGATGTAATTTTTCAATATCATGGGGATATATTCCAAACAATTAAAACAATTAAGGCAGGGCATGTCTTCAGTATTTTACTCGTAGTCTGTATGAAATATATTTGTAATTTTATGTTCATTTCCAAATGGAGACAGATTCACACACCCTCACAGCCAAACTCGGGACAAGAACCAACAATTAAATGAAGCCTGAGATCCAGTCCAAAGCAGGCATATACTCAATTTAATTTTTAAATAGCTTAATTAATAGTTTCAGTTAAAGCAAAGAAGTGAAAATGGGTCAAACTATGTAAACATTGGTTAGAAAAACACACTGTCCAGCCAAAGCATTGTAGAAGTGCTTTTAAGAAGAATGTTCTTTAAACTTAATTTAAACATGGTTTTCCAACTTAGGTAAAAGCCCAGTTCAGACAAGGCCCAAGCCACTTTTTGCGCCACAAAGAATTACCGAGGTATGCTGAGAGTTTATTTAGTCTTTGCTTGTTCTGAGGCTGTGTTTCACTGTGCAGTCATCATTTTCTCCTTGCTGTCAGCGCGTTGTTACCTCTCGGCAGCTCGGAGCTCACCGTGGGGAAGCCGCACTGCATCGCCGACAGGGCCTGTGCAGAGGCTGCAAAACATCCTCCACAAACATTTACTGGAATTTTGAACTGGGTTGGGAGACTCTGCTGTTGCACGCTGAGCGTTTGCTCTCTGCAAACATCCAGGTTCAAGTTCTTATTGACGTGGCTGGGGTAGGTGATGGTGTCCCTTACATAAATCCCAAGGCCAGGAGGGTGATTTTACTCCGGAGCAGTCAGGGAGTAGAAGCAGTGCCACGTGTCTTATCTGACCAGTCACTGCTCAGCAGCCCTCGCTTCGTGGGAAGATACATATGTTAACTTCTTGGTAGTTCCTGGATTACAGAGGTGCAAAATCATAGAATTCAAGCAATTTCTCTCAATACAGAGAACAACTGTGTCCAAAGAAAACTGTGTTCTTTACTCTAAAAAAAAGTTTTCGGCAAAATTTTTCTATGATAATTAGATTTCAGTTTAAATGATACCACGATGTCATTTCAAAGTGGTTAAGAATGTTGTTTTTAAAAATCCTTTTTTAAATTATACAGTAGCACTTACATGACTCTATACATTCGTAGTTTGAAGTTTCTGCTACAGTGAGTTCTTTGCAGATTTGCTGATTTGGAGTTAACTTCCAGGATCCTAAGTTTTTCGTTAGAATAACTGAAAGGTTTCTGTTAGCTTGTGGAGTTTTTGTTTTTTTCTGCCTCTTTTTTTTTTTTTAACTTTAATTTGATTAAGTTAATAAAACCAAAAAAGAAGAATAAAAAAAAATCAGATGATAAGTACCAAGACTGGCTCAGGTGCACTGCTTTAGGAAAGTGTCACTGCCATCCCCTTCATCAGTACTTCTTACCAATATGATAAAGTTTGAGAGTTTGAGCCTAAATTTTGGCTAAGTTTAATCACATGAGGATTTCCTCCCAATTCTTATGTTGCTCCTTGATTTGTGCAGAGCAGGTCAAGCAGCACAAGTTGGCAATGTCTGAAGGTGCCACTGCTCTTTGCCAGCCATTCCCTTTGGAGTGTGAAGTCAGGTTTGGGGGAGAGAATCTGCTGTTGGTGGCTTTTTATGGAGTGCGTGGCTGGCAGGTGAGACTCTTCTGGCATTCCTAATCTGAACACCTTTGTTTCCATTGTAAAGGACAGCAAAATCTGTGCAGGGAACAAAACCAGCTGGTTCTTCTCTCCACCTGCAGAACATCTGCAGAAGGAAGAAAACGTATCAAAGATCCTTATAATGAAGTTTTTACTGTTCATGTTCAAAAGCAAAACCACAACAGGAGACAAAGTCCCTTTAATGAGAGCAAAGCAAACAAACATTTTGGGCTGGAGAACAGGCTGGATGAGCTGACCTCCTCCAGCTTGTCTGAAAAGTTAAACGTGTCAAAGGTGCTCTGCCAGGCAAAGAGAAGATGTAGGAGAGGTTTTTATAAATGGCAGTTGGGCAATTAATGTTAACCATCAATATTAGAATGGCTTAGATTGCATGATTAACTGGTAAGAGTTTTGAGCTGGCTGGTAATTTTAGATTAAATAGTCAGGCAGCCAGTGACTTGAATATTGATGAATATCCTGTGTTTTATTAATATGCATTCTCTATAAATTAGAGGCTTAGTACACAAAGAAGAATCCTAATGCTCTTGCTATTTTTCATTGCCACAGGTAGAGCTGAATTATTCATAGCAATTAATTTATTTCACTGATTTAGCCTTTTGGGGCGGGGGGGAGGTAGGGGGGAAGTTGAGCACAAGTAGTCTGCAGGTAATTTTTTCCATGTTTATTTATGATAAATAACTCACCAAACACATTTGAAGACTAATTCTTAGTTGTGAGGATTTTTTGTATTTTAAATTGGAGAAATTGGGAGGAATACGGGCGGAAGTGCAAGCAACTCGCCAGTCATTACAAGAACACAAATTAATTTTAAATTGTAAAAAAAGCTCAGCTAGTTGCAAATACAACACATATAGGGTCAGGCTCATGTTGATTTGTATTGATTGGTGCAATGCTGTTTACACTGCATATTTCTGCTCCTCATCTAATTTATTGTAATTCTTCAGGACCAAGACTTTCCTACAAATATTTCTGTGGGCAGAATTTGTTATCTGTATTGAGTACCTAATGCAAAGGTGAAAGGCTGCCCCTTTTGTAGTAAAGGGAAGTTTTACCCTTCATTCTGAAAGATCCAGGATTCCACTTGATGATGGCAACATTCTTGAAAATTGTTTTTGGTACACACAGAGCAATAACACATTGACCACGAATGACATTTTATATCTGTGAAGCTTCAGAATATCCATATGCAGATTTTTAAATTCATTTTTTAGGCAGTGGGATGGTGCCTTAAATACGAGACAAAGTGTTGCAGCACAAAGATCATTTGCCAATCCTGCAGCTCGGGGAGGCTGCAGCCCTGTCTCGGTGTCACACTCATATCCTGAGCAGGTGATATCCAGAAACACACGAGGAGGAGGAGGCTGGATGATTACTGCCTCTCCCTTTCACTGGTTCTTACAACACACTCACAGCAGCGAGACTTGCATAGCACGCAATAAATCATTGCCTCATTATGCTCCTTCTGTAGGTTTGTTTAGGGCACCTACTCTAGTACTGGCTATGGAGGATTATTAGTTCTTCCCAGAAATTCCTCTCAGATACAGACTTCTGGTCTGATTTGCACAGAAGGAAAAAATCTCTGCATCTTATTTTTAAAATAATTTCTCAGTGTGCAAAACAATTTACATTGCAGAGCTGCCTAGGAAGGTAATTTCGTCAATGTATGGAGGGGATTTTAATTTGTAGGTGGGTGATTTTACTGAGAACAGGCAAAGGTTAAAGAAGGTTTTTGTGTTCTTGTGACTTGTCAAAATGAAGCACTAATAAATGAAACAGAGAGTCTTACTCCCCTCCTTTCTTCCTTCTTCCCTTTTTGCCTGCCTTCCTTTTTGCCTTCCTTCTTCCCTTCTTTCTTTCTTGTGTTCACAAAAGTTGTTGATCCCTCACCTAGCCAGATTTTGTTGAATTATTGTAAAAGAAGCCCAGGTACCTCATTAAAAAACACTGTAAGATCTTCATTCACTTTTTCTGTATGTCTTTAGCCAGTCCTAGTTCACAGCTAGTGCAGAAGGGCACCGGTCTGATTGATAAAACAGGGATTTTGACACTTGGTTTTCATTTAAGAAAACAAATCCTCCTAATAAAAAGTGTGCATTTTAGTTGGCATAATTTACTAGCGAGGAGCAGCATTGCTGATTTTAATAAAACAGTATTTATTTAGCATTGCACCAAGTAAGTGCTGGAATAGCCCAGATTGTACCTGCAATGAATTTGAGTGGCTAGAGCCGAGACTTTGTAGAGCAGGTGGGTACACTGCAACAGGGCTGGGTTTTGCTGCAGTGTGACAGTGAGATCCAGGATCTGATCCAGGCTCCTTGGAAATCAATGGAAATTCTACCCTTGACTTTACTGGGCTTTGGATCCTGCTTCAGTTGTGCCAGGATGGAAATGAAATGACTCCAACTTGGGGTAAGAATTTTCTGGCTTAAGAGATTCAGTGTTTTGTATTGGTGGGTGTGTTTGTGTAAGGGGTCCTGACTTCAAGTTTGAGTGGTTTTGACATGTGCCTTGCCGTGATCCTCCCTCCTAGTCACAGTTCCCTGAAATGCAATAGATTTCTGTTTTGTGACCACTCACAGACATCCCAGGTGAACAATGACATTTCATAGATGATTGTAATGTGAAACTCAAAATGATTGTAAGCTTGCTCAAAATGTGACCTGCCGTCACATGAAAGCTCCCTAAGCTTTCTGAACATTACAGCAAAGCTGGATGTGGTCACAGCCATAAAGAAACACAAAGCTAAGTCACTTTGGTGTGTTTTGGGGTTTCACTACACATGCTCCTGCATCACTTTAGCTCAGAGTCCTGGGTATAATCCTCATTTGATCTTAAACTCTTACAAAAAGCCTAGGAATAGAAGATGGGCTGAGGTCAGGACCAGAAAAGACTTTTTCCAACACCCACTGCAACCTGAGTCCCCCACAAACAATCAGGACTCAACGAGAATTGTACCCAACTCTTTTTGATGGAAGTGCAGTGGTGACCTTCTAGATTGATTAAAGATGTGACATTGATTGACTTTGAAGGGAGCCACATCCACCCTCCTTCTGCCAAAAAGGCAGTGGCTGCAATGTGAAGCCTCAAGAATGGGGCATTGCTCTTCCAAGTACATGGAAGACATCCAAGGGTAACGGGATAATGCAGATAATGGGATAGGGTTTCTCCCCTCCTCTCCCTCAAATACCATACAGCTAGACTTTGGCTATAGAGCCTCAGGCCTTAGAAGACTTGTCTCTGATAGCTACTTAAAAGATGAAATAGCTGAGGAAACAAGCTCTTTTTATAGGTTATGTAGGATGTTTTTGGTTGAGAATGTCAAAAAGGACTGGTGATGTTGACTCTGCAGGAACCTTTGATGATGGGGGTATGATGCTGTGAGGACTGGTGTCAGTGGAAGGGATGGTGTGATGGGGGAAAGCTTTATTCCTCTGGCAAACCCACCCCTGAGGATTTCTCACACTGTCACATCGGGGTTTCGAGTTTGAGAGATGCTAAAATGGCCCTATTTGCCAAAGCTACACAGTATCTTAACAATATCTGGTCTCTTTAAGGCACCTTCAGTTAGCACTGAGGAATATTGGCCTCCAAAATTACCACTTTTGAAAATCTAGGCCACTGAACCTGATATGAACTATCACAAAGCAGAGACAAGGGAGCATTTGTGTCGGAGAATGTATAGTGGCTTGAAAACTACAAATCAAAATAATTCACCCTTTTATGTGTAAAGCTCCTTCTCTTTGATACACAAATTGAAAAGCTGTCTGGTTTCCTTGTAGTTTCCGTAAGCAACCAGCATGTGACTGCACCCTCTAGAATGCTATTTAAGTGTTATTTAAAGTGCAGACCTGTTAAAGTCAAGCAAGCTCATCTGTGTGCTAAAACTGAGCCCACCAAACCTCACACCTAAAACCAGCAGGCAAGGGGGTCTCAAGTTCCACGGCTCCCTCGTGACAAGGGCATGGCATGACAAACAGGGAAGCATCAAAAGATCAAAGCACTTTTTCAGGGATAACGATAAAATCAGAGACAGAAAAACACCAGGTCCTGGTGCAGGTGTCTGCTCTTCCAAAGCAGCCTTTGTCAGGTTTGACACAGCCAGCCCATTGCAAGGGGACACAGGCAGGAGCTGAAAACTGGGAGTAAATAAATATCAGCAAATAAACATCCTGTGTGGTGCATTTCTGAGCAGGTAGAAAGGCTGGAGAGTCACTGCACAAAGCCCATGTGGGAGGGATCACTGGGATACACTGAACTTATTCTAAGTTTATTGGAAACTTTTCAATGCAAGCATGGAAAGACAGTGTGATGTGTTTTGCTCATATTTCAGAGTTGTTTTCCCTGGTTGAGCACCTCAGTGCAGGTCCTGTGGAAGTCAATAGCTGTCTTGCCTGTCAGAAGGATTATGCCCCTAAATAGCTTCTTTAGGAAGTGTACTTTGCTTGGTGATAACACAAAGCAGAGGGTGGATGATTAACACCAATTAGGATTATTTACAAGAACCTAGAAAACAATAGGCCCATAAATCATGGTCTTATCAATCGTAGTTCCTCCTCAGTAATTCAGTCATCATTGGGCACACTGTGTGTTTCACTGTTCTTTAAGTACAGATCACACTGATGTTAGCTGCAGTGTGTGCAAATGTTGAAGGTACAATATGTACAATGTACAAAAGGTACAAATGTTGAAACTAAAATAGTAGCATGTTATTAAAAAAATCTGATAGTTTTCAACATTTCTATGTTTTAACTTCCCTACAGTTTTCCCCAGGTATATTGAGTGAATTTAAGGGAACTGACAGTAGCCTTGTTCTTCTTGGGTTATGCTTCAGCTCTGTCTACACCTGTGTCTCCATTTAGGATGGTTTTGCCGTAATCCCCTGGCTGTCTCCATTTTTTGGGCACTGGTCCAGCTGCAGAACAGCTTCAGCACACACATATTCTTTCCAGAGGAGAGCCACCTGGGAGTTCTCTTCAAAAGCAAGCCAGGGCTTGGTGGGACACACAGCTCTGATCCAAGGGGCACCCACACCACCACAAAGTCCTTCAGGGTGTCTGTAACCCTGCTTTGCAGGAGGAAGGATGTCAAACCTCCCAGAGCTCTCATACCAGCCTGGAGGGGAGTTTGTACTTTAGAGAGGGACAACTGCTTTGTGTGACACCCTTTTTGCTTGTGACTGGCAGCTCTTGAACCACTGCTCCTCTTTCTTCCACCAAGAATTCTGGCTTCTTACCCTTTTTGTTTGGCAACTGCCCAGTCTTTTGTAGCTGATCCTCCTTGCTGCTGATCTTTTTTACTTCTACTTTTATCACTTTTTGTGATCCCTTTTCCAATTTCCAACCTTAGTCTCCCAGAAGACCTGGAGTGGTGACGCCTGGATGCAGAGGAGATCACACTGCTTATAAGTCTGCACCATGAGGAGGCCAAAAGTTTCTGCAGCAGCAGGAGGTAAGCCAGGACTGCTGGTGGGTGTAAGGACCAGAGAGCAAAGCCACATGAGTTTGAGAAGAAGGCAGCAGCACCCCTGAGGATGGAGACTTTGGGGTAGTGTCAAGGTCCTGTACAGAAAACTTGAAGAGACATTGAAAACTTCAGGTGGGAGCACACCACCCAGCCGGCTGCTCGTGTGGGTTAGTCCATGGACCTCTGGGGTCTGCACGCCAGAGACTGAAAACTCTTGAGTTACCCTAAATTTCCTCTCTGTGGATTTCTGATGTGATAGGAATGGCACAAAAAATTCCAATATATCTTCTTCATCCTAGTGCTTCCAGCCTGCTAACTTTCCCAGGACTACTTTCTGCTCAAATTACTGGGACTTAATTACATGAGGTTTAATTTCAGTTGCTTGGCCAGCTTTAAAAACATATATTCAAATTTGAACCTCAAGGACAGAATTTTGGGAGCCTCTTTGTCCTCTCACTTTATGTTAATTTAAATGAGGAAACTGTGCCTGTGAATCTCTGCTTTACTTCACCTATTCCAAATCAGTCTCACTTCTGGAGAGATTTCCCCGACTCCAAGCAGTTTAAGGTGGAGCACAAAAACCCCCTTATGTTATAGTCTATGTTTTTGAAACTGTGCAAACAATAGACATTTGTCTCCTGCTTATGCATTTTCTTGTAAATAAAATGTATTGAGACCAGAGATGGAGTTACATTACATGATTTTACACCAGATAATGTATTGACATTTTCCATACATTTCACAAGTTGATCTAACAATGTTTAATTAAAACAAGAAAAAGTGGAAGGAGGATCAAGGGAGGGACATGGAGAGAGATCATGAAAGGATATGGATGGGAAAAAAAAAAGTTGGAGGATAACACCACCTATCAAGGCATTATCTGAGAATTCCTATGATTAGGACTTATATTTCTGGTTTCATTATTTCATTATAATCTGCTGCTTACCTGAAAAGTAATAAACGACCTCCAAATTTATTGCATTTCCTCACTTTCTTTAGATTTTGCATCAGCTCGTTACCCTCTTAAGATCTTATTTCTGTTAAGGAATGAAGATTTTATGTTTTTGCTGAGGTTGACTTGTTCCTCTGGTATTTCGTTGTTGTTATTTAGGGGGTATCCCACAACAATTCCTTGGATAACACTTCCACCTATCACATTGGGGTGATCAAGGATACAATTGCAGCTGATGTTCAAACACTGATGTATGTCTGGGGCAGGGCACCTACCTCCAACTCAGCAGATACAAAACTCTCCAAAAAGCCAACAAAAGAGGGTTTTTTTTAAACACTCCAACCCACTAGTGGATTATCCTTAACGGGTTGGCAGCATGCCCCTTCCTTCCTCTGCAGGAAGGTTGGCCTGGCTCTGCAGCCCTGGTTTTTGGTTTTTGGTGGCTTTGTTTTTTGTTTTGTTTTGTTTTTTTCTGTATTATGGCATGCAGAAGAAATAAAGTGTAAGACTGATTTGTGGTAGTTCATTATGCTTTTTTTTCCTCTTCAGCTGGGATTAACTTATTTACTTGCGAGGAGGCAAATGTAGTGACCAGCCCTCCTCTTTAGGGGGTGACCCTGCCTTGTCAGCACGGCCCTGCAGGAGAGGGCTCCTTGCATGGGCTAGCTGTTGTTTCCAGGAGCTCATGGACACACCTTCAAAGGTTGAGGGTTCAGCTTCTTCTGTGTGAGAGAGGAGAGGAAATGACCTTCACCCAGCTGAGCAGGGAACAACAGGAAACCCTCACGGTCCTGCTGTTTCCCACCCCCAGGATCCAGCACTCAGGGACCTTTTTGACAAACTGTCAGGGGTTTTGTAAGGCTTTAGCTGCTGCAAATATATTACCAAAGTATGTTGATGATTCATGGGGGAAGTGGTGTACCCTGATTTAAGTGATGGACTAGTCATTCTGTAATGGATTTGAGAATTCCCAATCAGATTGTACTTAGTTTTATCAAGCAGGAAGCTGGCAGGCTGTGTTTTAATCAACTGATAGAATCTCTTGGCAATTGGCATCCAGCTAGTGGACAGAGTACTCCTCAAAGACCAGCTGCTAAGTTACAAACAGTCACAGCCACTCAGATCACTAAGCTTTAGCTCCTATTTTCTATGTTTATCCTGTTTCTTTCCCAAATGAAAGTTTCAGCTGGAAGTGCAGGAAGATGCAGCATATCTGCATCTCTTCCATTGATGTTTTAGGGAGAATGGATGAGGCAGAATACATTTGCTTTATCCTCCAGAAAGCTATGCTGATACAACCTCCTAGATGTAGCATAAAATCCCAGAACCATGCAAATTCTAGGTTTTGGTGCTGGCACAAGTTTTTGGCACGCTCACATTGCATAAGCGTAGTAAATCTACAACATGGGGCCACGCCAGGTAAGATGTGGCCTTTTCCCCTTTGATTAGGCCATGACTCATTATTCCATGACTCATTATCTATTGTGTCACCAAAGACATACCCAGCGTTCTGACCTGTACCAGCAGATATCAAGAATCCTTACCTTCCCTGATAAAACTCATCACTCTATTTATTGCTTCTGGGAGAGACCATCTCCTGCAGAGCATCTTCACAGCACAAACCTTCAGGTGCCACAGCTACCTTAAATAATTCCCTACTCAGGACATATGTTTTGTCACAATTATTGAGGTGTGGAGGCATCCACACTCATGGAGCTGTGCTCAAGCACAGCATCAAACCTGAGGAGATGATTTGTTGTGCCTGGCTCCTGTGGAGTAGTTACTGTACTTAGCAACCCACCTCCAATATAAATATATCTGCTACTCTGAAGAGCAGGCTTTGAAAAGCACCAGAAGGGATCACTCCCCCATAAAGATTTTTTCCAACATTGTAGAGCTGTTGGGACTTTCAGAGAGAAATTCTTCTCCCAGTTACACATCCCAGACAGAGGGGTGAAGATTTCACCACAGGTTGACAAAGCTCTCTGCAATGGGCCATGAACTCCCATTTAAAGCTGGGTCCTGTCTGAGCTGCTCTTGAGCCATGCAGGCATGGAAGGAGGTGGAGAGCAGCCATCCATGCAGTTGGGGTTTGGGAGCCACCTGTGATGTCTTTGCACAGGGGTCCCACAGCATCGTGTGGGAAAACAGCACCCTGGTCTGAGACCTGAGCGCTAAAACCATGTGGGTTTAAAACTGGTTAAACATTTGGAACCCTCAGAAGAGGCTGAGGATTGGAAAGCTGTAGAACAATCATGCTCCCAAAAAGTAATAAAAATGAAAGTGAGGTGTAAGGAACAGAGAGGAGTGATTCATCAGGAAAATGTACTCTTGAAATTTGTGTGACAAATCTTGGGTGAGGGAGGAGCTGTGTGTAAGCATTTAAGGGCCAGATCCTGGCTTGTCCAGAGGAGTTGAAGATACAATGAAGATTAACAGTGAACCCCATAACTGAAAGGAAGATTTTAACTTCCATCTTAGATATTGTCTGTTGACCATTACATGAAAATCAGAGAAACCGGAACAGGTTTCAGTGTCATGTCCCATGAGTGTTTCAGCACACAATGATCCCCACTGCAAGAACTGAAGTTTCCAATGCCAGAACCACCAAAAGGATACGTGAAAACAAACCTGAAAAAAGTCTTCTCTCTCCAGAGTGGAAGTATACAATTTCCACAGGGTCACTTTCTGTGTAAACATTCCTATTTGTATGTTTTACAGATTAAAACAAAAATGTATCTTGCAAAAATATTCAATAAGTCAATTTTAAAGCAAGTTAATTAATGTATCTAAGCTTTATCACAGAGCATAAGTAAGTGAAAAAAATCCCCCAGCCAAATGTGAAGAGTCTAATCTTGATTTTCTCACTCTTTGAGTTCATTTATTACAATGTTTGCTCACTTTTATAAAAGCCATGCTCATGTAATAATCTAATTTCTGAGAGCATCTCCGGGGACAGGAGATCACATTACAATATCTCACATTATGTGTCATTCAGGCACTATCTCCCAGATCATAAAACCTATGGAAAAGGAATGAAACTTGAATAGCAGGTTCCTCCTCCTTTTCTTTTTTCCTTTTCTGAGCATTTTTTCCCAGCCCAGTGCTCTCTTCCTTATACTGTCTGACCTCATGCACCCAGGCTGCTCATCTCCATTCTGCAGAGACACAGGCTGTGGTGCACATCTCTCCTTGCTCCACCTGACCACCTCATCCTGTCTCACACTCTCTTTCATATAGTTTAGGATTTTTCCTTCTGTTCTGGGCTTTCATTTGTGTCTCCTCACAGTCCATGTTTTGTGCCTGTAGGTGCTGCTTTGTGAACTGATGAACTGGAGAATAGAACTGCCCCTACTGACAAAAATCTTAAAGAAGCCCAAGTTTCAGATCAATGATTCCCCATGTCTGAATCACTGCAATTCTACCCAAAACTGTCCTAACAGGATGAGTACAGAGAGACAGGACATCTCCAGCTACCTCTGGTGCCAGCTCAAAGACCCACTGTCCTGCCATCTCTATTTCTGTCAGCAGTTTCAGGGATGTTGATAAAGACCTCAAGGGAGGGTTATATGGTCTTAAAACATTTCATTGATCTGTTCATGTCCACACAGCCCACGGCTTCAGTTTTTAAGATTTGTTCCCTATTATCATGAAAACTGGCTAATTACCATAGAAGCCTGTTAGAAACCTGCTTAAGACACTAGTGTTGGTGTAGCAAAGCACTTGCAGTTTGCCCAAACCTCAGTGTGCAAATCTATGGGGTCCTTTGTGTGAAAATAGGTTTTCTAGGAAATAATCCTGTTGCTCTCCATATTGTTTTAACATTCAAATCTAAGGTCACGACCTCAATCCTAGCTCATCCAGTTGACCACAAAGACCATAATCAATTTTATTTTTTATGATACATCCATTCCAAACTACCACTCCCATTGCCCATTTCTTCATGTAGAAATTGTGCACCAAATTATCTAGTCTGATTCATACCAGGTTATTGCACCTACTAGTGCACTTACAGCACAACTTTGCAATGGGAAAATAATCCTGGCCTTTTTAAACAGTGAGGACAGCAGGAAAAAAGCACAGCATCAGGACTAAACCAGTTCTGACAATTTCTCATTTCCATTTATTCAGAAAAAAAGTCATAATTGAGACTTAAGGAAAAAAGAAAAGCCCTCCATGCCTTTAAGTGTAAAATCCATTTTAGTAGCAGGAAGCTGTTATATGGTTAGAGCAGTTATTTTTATTGTCTGTCTGGGTATAGTTTTTAACTGCAGGCACAGAATAAATCAATAGTGTCATAAAGCTACTCTCACCCTCTGCCCTTTCTAAAGGGACATTGTTCAGTGTCTGTGCTGGATGTGACACAGACTGTGCTTTGATGCACAGAATTATGCCTCTACTAATGTTCTGGGGGAGAGATCTGTGTGACACATATTTACCTGTGTCTCTTTGTCCATACCATCTCAGAGTCATCAGAGTGAAAGCAAAATAAAACACATACAGACACAAAAACGCGCAGAAGATTTTCATCAGACAAGAGGGGCTTATTCTGGTTATTCTCTTGCATATGATATTTTCAATTAATGTGTGCATTCATAAATCTTCTCAGGTGATGTTTTTTCAAGACTTTCTGAGAAAATATGCAGTGATTCATAGGACAGTCCACACAACTTAAACCTGACTGTAACCTGCTCTTTAATACAGCGAGGAAGGATGTAGCAGGATCTGACTGTATGAAGCTGGTGCTAGATAAAATTGCCCTGAAAGTGTGCCTTTTTAATAGCAAGAGTAGTTAATGGCTGGAACATTTGGCTTAGGAATGCAGTGGATTGAGCATTGCTTTCAGTCTCTAAATCAAGACTGAGTGTCTTTCCAAAGCTATGCAATAGCTTCAGCAGAAGTTATGGCTTTGATGCTGAAATGAGTGGGTGAAGTTCTTCAGCTGTGTTACATAGGAAGCAAAACCAGATGACTATGATGGTCCTTTTCAGCCTTACTAATCCATTAAATCCTGGTTTGGGGCCTTTCACACACTGGGGTTTAAAGCAGCCTCTTAGGTTTTCCGGATGGTTTCTGCAGGCAGTACACGTTCCAGAGCTGGATCTGACAAACTCCGTATAAATGGGTGTCCGGAATTGACACACTTTATAATTTATATATAAATCACTGCCTCTAAATGCAGTTCCAGATCCATTTCCCCGTGCAGCTGACCTCACTTTGCCTGTTCTGTGCAGTGGGGATTTTCCTTTGCAAAGCAGATATGCATCTGAGCTGAAACACGCACCACCAGGTGCTGCTGGAGACCCCATAAACAGCCACCCCTAACATGGACCACAGAGAAATAAACCTTTATGGATCAAATTCTTAAGAGATTTATCAGCAGCAATCCCTGTTGTCAAGTTAATTCGTTGCTCCTCTCCTTGCTTGCTCATTGCAACTTCCCCAGGTTGGCACTTCTGACAAAGGCATGAAAATTGTACTTGTGCTGCAAGTGGGAGGTGGAGACAGCGAAAATCTGTGCCCTGTCTGTGGGACTCCGTGCTGAGACAGCTCTATTTTCACATCTAGTCACAAGCCGATTGGTATTACCTCAGTATTTGTTTTGAGGACGGCTCTCAAGAAATGGAATTGAAGTTTGGATTTGGTAAGATAAGAGGACACAAACGCTGAAATAATTCAAGTGGTTTCTGAAGGCAGCACCACTGACGTGCAGCTTGGTGCTGGATGAAGAGAGGCAGAGAGCCCACAGGAGCCTGCACACTCCGTGGTGGGCAGGGTGGATACCACTCACCTGGGTAGCCGAATATTTGGTTTCCTTCTCTCTGCAAAATGCTTAGTGCTGGATTTTTATATCTATAAATACTGATCTGGATTTCCCTTCCTTCCCTCCCCACGCTCTGTTGAAAGCAAAGACATCTCACCCAGTATCATTTGCTGACTCCTTCCCTTCTGCTCTTCCCCGTCCCCCAGTGCGTGAGCGCTGTCGCGTGTGGCCCCTCGGTTTCCCCTCAGGACGCTGGCACTTGGAAGGAGAATAACAGATGTTGGGGAAAAAACAACACCCTGTCAGGTAGAAAAAACACTTTAGCAAAAAAACATCCATATGAACTTCCCGGCTTCTCAAACTTTCTCATGAATAGCCAGTGGTGGCTGGAATAGCAGCAAGCAGCAAGGGTAATAATAAATTACAGTAAATATCATCCTGTCATAAGTGACAGCAAACCAAACCCACTGCTGTTCAGAAACGAATTGGAGAAAATATTTCTTAATCTCTTTTTGTGTTATTCAGCCAGCTGTAATGATTTATAGTACTCCGAAGAAGTTGTGGTACAGAGTTGTTTCTTAATCATCCATTTCAGCACCTTGCTATTACCCACACGTGTCTGTGCCTTGGTGGGGACTCTGGCACTGCTGGATGCTGCAAAATGCTCTCCCCAGGAATAAACTGATTTAATGCAAGGGGTCTCTCAGCCTTTCTCTGGAGCCCTCCTACCCTCTGGGACAAACCTGCTACAAGGAGGAGCAGTGCTAAGTGCAGCCCCATACCAGTGCCTTGAATGAAGGTTGTTTCCCCAGAGCCATCTGGTTCGAGCCTATTCAGCTGTAAATAACCCACATCCAGTGGACATGGAGGGCTCTGATGCTGGAGTGCATCAGATGGACACCCTGCAGGTGAGGCTGTCCCCCTGTGAGCCTGTGAGCACACTCAGGATCAGTGGGAAAATAAAATAGTGGGGGATAAATTGAGCTGGGAACATGGTATCAATTGCTGCTGTCTTTGTCTACTTATTTCCAAAGATTTATACGTGACAGCATGAGGACTGCTCAGTGACACATTTTAATTTAATTAAATTTCCTGTTGGATTGATGTCTGATCAATCAATAATGTTAATGTTTTTGCAATTTAGAGATTAAAGCTTGGATGAGCGGATATTGAAATACTCTCACATCCAGCTGCCTGGGAATAGCTTTTTCTGCTTCCATTCCTCAGAAAACTGGTTTTGGGAGAGAATGCATCCTGAGACTTGCCATGCACCTACACCAAGGCTGAAAGCTTTGCCCCATCCTAGCAGAGGGCGAGGGAGTCATGCAGGAGCAGTGTCAGTTCTTGGAGAGACAGATTTGCACACAACTAAGACCTGGATTTGTGCAAAATCTGTGTGGCTCTGTATATTTTCCCTCTGATGTTCAATACAGGAGAAAGTTTGAAGAACAGGGCATTGCAGGTGTGACAGTTCCCTTTGCTACATGCTCCTTGCTCAGGAAGTCATCAGTGCTGAGGTTGCACCTGGGGATTTGAATCTGATCACCACCAGGGCATCTATTTCCCATGTGTCCTTAGTCGCCTCTGGATCCCACTCATTCCTCTGGCCCCCACAGCCTCCTGCAGCCATGAGTTGCCCAGCTTAACTGCTGCTTTCTAAGCTGCCATCCATAGGACAGCAGGATCCTGGTCTGGAGCTGAATTTAATACTTCTTGAAGCTTCTCGCCTGCCCAAATTTCTCATAGATGAGCTAATTGTGCTCCACCCTCTTCAGGCTGTGAAGATAAAGAGATGCTGTAGCATGTCCACAGAACCATTTTTTTTTCTCTTATGCCTTGTTTCATTTAGTGCTTCAAATATTTTAGTGGTGAGGTCAGGAGACCTTAACTTATTCAGAGGAGTTATTCTGCACTGACTTTTCCGTGAGGCCTTGGAGTCTTACACAGTCCTTTGAAGATTTAAGACTTGAGAAAAAAAATAATCCTTATTTTCAAACTTGTAAAAATGTGAACCCAAATTTCCTCTGAGTCTCAGGTATGGCTGTAGTCTCAATAAGTCAAGCTAATTTGTCAGATCTTAACACTATCAAAACTTGTACAGTGAGCAATCCCAGCTGAGTGAGGTCTGAAGGCTGCAGTATCCACCACTGCTCTCCAGGTCTGTCTCCAGAGCTGGCACTGTGCTATATGGGTTGCTTGTATGCTTGCTGTATTTAGGGGAGCCTTAAAAGGGCCAATTTCTTGCCCAACTGTATTGTAAAATCTGTATGTTCTGTCCTGTAAGGGTGTTCTGGGGGCTGTTTGCTGTGTTTTGCTCAGAGAGCCCCAAAGTAGCACACAGAGGGAGGAAGACAGACAGAGACAGGGAGAGGAGGAGGGGGAAAGAAAGAGCAGCTCATTTTCCACTTTAGCACAGACACCTGAGGGGTATAAGTCAGCAGTTTTTTTGACAGTACAAGAACTTGGTAACTTAAAACAGGAAGCAAAAGAAAAACCATGGCCAAATAACTTTGCCTTGACCTCCTCCTAAGAGAGTCAATGACTTTAAAGTAAACTGGAACTTCTTGCTGGAATTTATTTGGACATCAGCTGCTCCTTACCTCATTAGCACAGCAAAATTCAGAAATGTGCCAAAAGACTTAGGCAGGCTGAAGGGCGCAATGAAGTTAATTTTTTTTTTTTTTTAAGGGAAGGCTTCACATATTTGTGTCCCACTATCAAAATACTCTACGGTGCAAGAGTCTCTGCCACTGAAATCTACTGTGTCAGCAGGTTTTGTTTTATCCTCTGTTGTAGACCCCACCAGACCCCCACCACTCCAGGTGAAAGGGCATCTTGCCCAGGGTACCCACCCATGGCTGGGGTGGGGATGGCTGAAGGATAAGAGAATGTCAGTGTCTCTGTGTGTGCAGGTGTGTGGGGAAGGCAAAGGAAAAAGGGGGATTTGTTCCTTGGAGTGGGGGGAAGTAACCTACTGCTAAACCAGTGATTTTTCTAGTGGGTCAACATTTTTATGCTCAATCCCTGGTATAACATGTTCTTCAAGGCTGGCTTTCATAGGTAGGGCTGCTGTAAGTTTGTTCACCTTGATTAGTGATTATTTTTTCCTTCCTTCCTTCCTTCCTTCCTTCCTTCCTTCCTTCCTTCCTTCCTTCCTTCCTTCCTTCCCACCTGCACAGGCAAAAGCAACACAAGACATTGTTAGAATGGGCACTCCTGGCTATTTGGGGTTTGCTGTGTCCTCCTCATGAAAAAAAAAAAAAAAAGGGGTTTAATGCAGGACTTTTGTTTGAAGGAGCTGGGACTGCTCACTCCATCTCCCAGGTTCAAGTTCTGCTTTGCTGGTTCACAATCAAAAAGCATGGAAAGCCCTGAGAAAATGGTGTCCCAGGGAGCAACCCAAGCTTTTGCCATGTTTAACCACTGAGTGTTTGGCATCTAGAATTCCCATTTTTTTCACCACACCACCTTGCTCACTAGAGCAGGCTGCAGCAGGCTCTGGCCAGTTGGCTACTTTGGTGATTTAACCTGTGAGGAGCATGGGAGTGCAGAACAAAGCCACACCTTAAGTCCCACCATCCTCATCCTGCAATAAAATTCGTTTGGACAGCATCGTCAGGCTACTTTTTAGAGTTGTTCATCTTACCCTGAACAGTAAATTCCTATAGGAAAGTAATTTATGATCTGGGAGGGCTGTTACTTACAAGCTAGTAAAATAACTTTCTCCGGGCTTTTACTACGTTCAGCAGCAAGCATCCGTGCTGGAGCCAGGAACGAGCCTTTTCTTCCTCTCTGTGATCTATCACGGACCCACATGGGTTTTTGGCTTGCATTCATCTTGTTTCCATGCAGTGAGTTTAAAAAGAAATCACTGATTTCTACTTGCAGTGTTTACAGCCAAGTCACGTAATATCAGCAACTGCACGAGCTTTCAGTAATTTATGTGTGAGTAGGATCAGGGTGGCTTCTAGCATAGCTTGGGCACCCTGCTTGGGACCTGTTCAGAAATCAGCAATCTCCTGCATCCAAGTCATCCAGGATGCCTCCATCTTTGGGTGGCTGAGTCACCCTTTTGAGGTAGTTTATTGTTCTTGTTGACTGCAAGTGAAGCTGGACTTGGTGCTTAATCATTAGATAAACAAATGTGTTGTATTATAACCATCATAGTTTTTCTGCTCCCTTCCCACCTGACTGTTCCTCAGGCTCTGAATGCTGTGGGTATGAGCACCAGCATGGAAATGGGCCCAACAGGTGGCTGGTTCTGGATCTCATCACACGTTTTCCACAGATAACTAAAACCACAAAAACACAGCCCCAAGCCTTGTGTAAGAAAGATGCAAATAAAAAATTACTGAACTACATGCTGGTGCCACTCTGATAGTAGGGCAGAATCAGGCCCATTTCATCCCTCATAAAACATTCCTCAGGGATGATGAGCAAGCCTTTGCTACAAGTTTCTTTTCAAACTGGATCATTCTAACCCTCAGAGGAAAAAAGCTCCTATAACCTTTGCCATATTCAGCATGAGAAAGAACCTTCTTCAGTTCAAATACTCGTGTGCCAGACAACAATTAGAATCCAGATTATTACTTTTATGCTATGATTTACCTGCTCTGTTTCAGGCCACAGCATGTGTGTGGGAGTATACAGCAACATTAGCACATGAATGCTGCCCATGAGTAGCCAAAGCATTTGGGATTTCCATTATGTGTAAAGCAAAGCAGGTTAAAACCCTTTGCAAGCATCTATCCTGTCTGCAGGAAAAGCCCGTGGTTTTAGCCTTTATGCTCAGGAGTTGCCAGTTGTGCCCCCAAAGTAACTGCTTTTGTGATTATGCCCTCAGAAATAAAGTTTTGAGGAGCTGTGTGCCCTCCAATGCCGTGTAAACTGTGCTGGCACCTCTGAGATGCCTGCCAAGGCTTGTGTTGGACTGTGAGCAGGTTTTGCTCATTTTGCCTTCAAAAACTGGGAGAGATAAAAGCAAAAATGAAGCTGCAGAGAAAGGCCCGGCAGAGTGGGCTTCAAGTCTCATACTCAAAACATAAAAGCTTAGGGATTAGGTTCAGAGCAGGAACTTCAAAAAATGGTGGGAGTTTTGGAGAAAAATGGCTAATTTAACCAAGAAAATAGAGATAGAAAAATAGAAATAGAGAAAGAAATAATCCAGTTTCTAGAATAAAACAAGAGATCTGGACTTTCTAGGTAGAAGAGAAATAAAGAAGACCAGATACATCTGTGTTGAGGTTTCCATGAATATTTTTAATTATGGGACATCTATCATTCTTAGCACTGCCTTGAGCAAAGAAAGATAAAACAGCAGAGCAATAGCAAGATTTCCACACATGTAGCCAGTCTCAAAATCAATGGGAGTTCAGTATCTAAATACCTTTAAAAACCTGATCAGTTGTTCCCTGAGGTGCCCCCTGAATATCACAACCTTAAATCCTGGAGGATGTACTGGCATTGCTCAGCCTGTGCAAAGCAGGGGGGGCACTCAGGACAGTGTTTTGTTTGTAAGGTGAAGGCCTGAAAAATTGTTCATTTAAGGTTCGCTGGTGATAAGATCCACACACTCTTATCCTTCATCATCTCTTTGGTTACAGGCAGTGTTTGACCAGATACCAGCAGCCAATGACAGGAATTTGGTAACTGTCTCCAGATGCTTTTTAGGAAATGTTCATTTCCCCCACTACTTTTAAATAATTTACAGGGAAAATTCAAACCTTCGCTAACTCTTGGTAGGAGAGGAGGAATAAAGGATATTTGCCTTATTCTTCTGCATACAAATAGAACAAATAAATATTCAGGCAAATTTTAAAAAAGAAAAATGCTTTCCAGTGAAGATGAGGGAATCTGCTGGGGTCTTGCCCTGTGGCTGGATCTGAATGGGAATTCTGGCCGTGCCTCCCTTTGCCTCCTGCCACACTGGCACCACAGCAGGAGCTCTTCTTGCTGCTGCTCACCCAAGGTTAGGCTACAGGAGAGCCTTGCTCAGCCAAGGTGACTTCTCTCATCTGTTACATATCCCAGGTTATAAATAACAGAGCAACCTCTGTTCAAGGGGGGGATGCTGACAAACCCCTCCCTCCTTCAGGATGCTAAAGCAATTATAGGTGGGAGGAAGCCACAGAGCGCTTGTGTTGTTGCAGCAAACAGAGGCTTTGGGTCGGTTTTTCTCCTCTTTAATTAGAGTTTGTTGGTAAAGCAACTCCATTTTTCTGTTCCTGGAAAATTGGGGCTGTCCAGGCCTAATTCCTTGGGCCTATCAAGTGTGAGATATGTTTACCAAGTCTCTCCAGGATTAGCTGGGCTGCCATCAAAACCGAGGAGTGTTTTTCTATCAATGAAAACCGCTATGACAAGGTCTGTCCCCTGAGACAAACGGCCTGTTCCATGGAGGCTTTAAATAGGAGCAATAATGGTAGTGAGCAGCACTGAGTTGAATAATTAGATTGTTCTTCATAAATCCTCAAGTGAAGACTTCCAAGCAGGTCCATTATGTGTGTCGTATGTTAGCACTGAGCTTTATGTGGTGTGGACATCGCTCTGTGCCGGGCTGCTGTGATGGGTGAGTAAATCACCAAAGATTGGGACAGCAGGAGTACAGCTCCTTCCTCTCCTGCCTTTTCCCCCACGGAGATCATCTGCTCTGAACTGCAAACACCCGTATTATTTATCTCATTGCTCAAAGAGTTTTTGAGAGGACTAACTGGAGTAATTCCTGAATATTTATGCTTTGTTTGTTTATATGCAAAGACTGGAAAACACACATATTTTTTTTTCATGTCCCCAGACTAGTTCATTTACTGATTCACTTAAAACATCCTTTCAGATCCATTGAGAGATAACTTTTTCCTCAGAGGGATGCAGTGGTATAATAGCAACTCAGTATTATCCCCACATATTGTTGGTACGATTTCCTCTTGCCAACTGAGAACTGATCTTTTCTTAAAAAAAAAATCTTTCTCCATTCTCCCCTTTCAATTATTCAGGTTTTCTCTCTCTTTCTTGCTCTTTGTTCCAGTTACAGAAAGAAATCTCAGATGAGCAAAATGTCATTTAACCCTAACCCTGACTGGTGATTTTAGACACTTTGTAGGAAATCCTGGGAGGCAGCAGCATCAGCAGGCAGGGATGTACACCCAGCCAGTGCTCAATGCAGGTGCCTGCTCAGCCTAGCACTTCTGCCCGACCCAGCTGCACTCCATTCCCTTAGAAACACGTTTGTCAGACCTGGTTAAACAACGCTGGTAAAAAGAACACAAAACCTCATTATTCCCCTGAGAACTGTGTATACACCTAACTATTTTGCCTGCCAGTAAGAATCTTGTGTCACTGTAAGGTTTATAGGAGCTGACTGGCAAAGGATACCCTGATGATAAATAAAATACCCCTATTCCATGTGCCATGACTCTGTGCAGCTGAGCAGCTGCAGTGTCCTTTTCACTTACCTTGGTACGAAGATGTGGCATCTGCTTTTGGACCCGTTGTTATGGGTAGCTGATGGGGTCCCACGAGGGGACACATCATACAATGAGGCCAGGAACAAGCACCAGCTGCAAGCCACCTTCTGATAAAGCTCTAGGCCTGCTGTCAAATTCTTCAGCTCCTGCACAAGCACTGGGATGACGTCTGGGCTTGGTGCAATCCAGCAGCTCCACTGTGACCCATCCTTCTCTGGGACTGACTGCTTTGCTGCCAGGTCATCCCTCACTTGGCTCTGGTGGAAAAAGTTCTCCAGCATCAAAACACGGCCAGGATAAAGTGTTAAACATTTTACAAGGCAATTTAGGTGATAACCATCAGGGTAATAGAAAAATATTATCCATATTCATTTAAAGGTGTGCTGTGCTTCCCTTCCCAATTAGCAAGGAGTACAAAACTCCTTGCCAGGCTATGAAAATAAAGTCACTGTGAGGATTTTTAAAGGCACATTCCTTCTCACATCATAAGAGCATGAATTCCAGGAATTTCCTATCCACAAGAAGCTTGCATTCCTGGGAAGAAGTGGTTGCACCCTTGCACACAAACTGCCCTGATGCTGTAGCAGACACCAGCCCTGCTCCTTTCTGGTCTGCATGGGCAGCCAGAGGGGCAGGTGCAGAGTTTCTTAGCTGGACCCAAGCTTCAAGTGCTAAGCTTCAGTCACATCCATCTGATTTTCAGTGTGATGCATGGGAATTTATGCACGACTTTATTTCCTAAGATGTGGCCTTTCATTTGGTTTGTTCTGCTTTGAGCAGAGCTGCTCAGAGTTGGGTGGGCTTTGTGCCCAGTGGGCAGAGCCGGCAGGGAAGGTTTCTTCCAGTGGGTTTGTCCAAGCCTACTCTGAGAGGGGACCAAGTGGCATTTGACCCTTGGGCACAGTAATGATTCAGGTGATAATAACAGTTTGTGAATTGATTCATTAGGCGAGAAACCATCTGTAAACTTCCCCTGAAAAAAAGCAGTTTGAGATATTTTTATGTCACAGGTTCTGATTTGCACATTGGTGAGGAGCCATTGAGCTGAGCTTGGGACTCCTGTCCCATCCAGGGCAGGTCAGAGCACACAGTGCAATACAAGAATTCTTCACCAAAAGAAATTCTACAGAAGTGGAATTAGGTCTTCTCAACAGGGTCTGGTCAGGTAATACTGGTCCCAGTTTGGAGACAGGACTGAGTCAGCAGCCTGACTCCCTGCTGAGCCCTTTGCTCCTGGCACTGAGCTGCTGATCTGTAATGCAGCCGGACTGAGGCACCCAGGACACTCAGAGGAAATGGGAAATGTGTCTGGACAGTAGATGATTCACAGTTGCTGGCAACTGAACAGAAGTTTTCTGGATTTCAATATTGAAGTCAGGCACCTTTATTCTACCCTGTTCCCACAGTGGGTGCCTCCATCCTCTTATGAGCCTGGGCTCAAGGCTGTGTTAGTGCACAGCACCAGTGGCACTGCCTGCCTCAGAGGCATTCTGAGGAGTCAGTGAGTCTTGAAATTGGGGCACTTCAGTCACAGGACTGTGTGAGAGCCTTAGATACTCTGATTTCCTCTTCCACAAGGTAAGGTCCTGTTTTCAGAGGGTTCTGGAAAATCGCTACCTAAGCCAAAATCTGCTTCGACCACCACCCAATTTCACTCTTCTTTCATGCATCTGCTGGCTGGTCTGGTACCAGGCTCCTTCCCAGTGCTGTTATCTCTCCTGAAAGTAATGGCAATTTTTTATGCATCAAACACCCCCTCTTTTAAGATCAGGAAATATTTGCTACAAAACCACAAGGTGTTCTTTGTTGTCCAAAGATTACTTTATAAAGCTACAACATCAGGCCCCAAAATGTTTGTAGATTGCCCGAATTTCCTAAAGTAGGTTTAATAAATAAAGACTCAAGACTGAAAACATTGTCTGTTTGCAGTAGGATTTCTCATTACATTTCATGTCTATTGCAGCTTTATGAGGATATGCTGGCTTAACTCCTTTCTGATGCTGTTTCTTAATAGAACCAGATTTTCTAGATTAGTAAAGGTATAGGAAGCAAAAACCTGGAATTAGATTTGCAGAAAGTCTGTTATTTATACTAGATAATGGACGTTAAACCAAGACAAAAGAAATTGACTGTCACAATAATAAATCCATTTTAAAATCCATTTTCAGAGCAATCAAATCACTGCAGAAACCTCATGACGAGTATATAACAATAATGTATATTTATGTAGCAACTTTCACCCCGAGGAATCCAGAACCTACGGAAGGACCAGTGTGGGAGGTGGCTCTGGGGTGGACAGATCCCAGTGAATGTCACAGGGGTTCCGGAGCAGCCCTCACAAGGTCACTGGGACAAGATTGTCTTCATCTAAAAGACCCCCACATCTCAGGAAATGTGAGTTATGCTTCCAGTTGAACTGCTGTGCCTGTGGTCAGCACGCACGTGAATGAGGGCTGAACTTTGCCTCTTTTTGCAGAGGGCTGAACAACAAAAAGAGAGCAGTTTCCCCTTTTAAGGTCATAAACAGGATGAAAGTGCTGCTTCAGCCTGTGGTTGTCCTGCTGCATGAGGCTGCCCTGGCTTTGGGTGCACAGTCAGAGCAGTTTTGGGAGGGGATTTTTACAGCCCTTTGAAAAACACCAATATTTTTGCTAAATGTTAATGGAAGCTTGACTTGAAGTCGGCTCAAGTTGCAGAACGATGCTTATAATAATGATTTATGCATTAAATGTGGCTGATCTGTTATTTTAATTATCTTGATGTGTTTTTGATGTTCAGTTTCCCGAAGAGCAGCAGCTGAGTGGCTCTGAAACCAGCTTTGAACATGTGCACGTGTGCGTGCCTTAGCAAACACGACTCATGTCTGATGTTCCAGTCAGGGCTCCCAATAATCAGGTGCCAGTAGCCAGCAGTTCTTGGAGAGATGGCGTCACTCCAGTGGCCCCAGTGTGACAGAGTCATCTGTAGTCAGGAGGCTTTGTGTACTATCTGCGGGAGCTTTCCTGTCTTATCTGTGGAAAATTGATCCATACAGTCTCTTTAGAGACCTACATCAAATATTAATTTTGCCTATTTGTTCGATGTAATTAGCAGGTGTGATTAATCAATTAATCAATCTGCGATTCCTATCTGCAGCTCAAACAGCTGTGCTGGAAGGGGACACTGGGAGCAGAGATCCCCCAAAACACCTCCCCATTGCCTCAGGGGGCACCCCCTGACCCCACGTCCAGGTCTGCAGCCACGGAGAGCTGGTGCCACTGGTGACTCTTGCAGTGCAAAGTGCCCAGAGAGCACAGACAAACCCCTTGGAAGGGGACATTGCTGTCCTTGTCCCCTAAAGAGTTGGGATGTCACTGTCTTGCCGTGGGGCTGGAGGATGCCCCTAGATGGGTTGTGGTGGCCTCAGTGGTCCCCCTGGGCAAATGGACTGAGGGGCCAGGGCTGTGCTGGTCCCCTCAGCAGTCCTGCTCCAGGCAATGCCTCATTCTGCCTGTGCCTGGAGGGGACACAGCAAGAAAGGGCTGCCAAAAGCAGGTGAACTCTTCATGGCAAGCTTTTGGTGGCATTCTCCACTTGATTTTGCTGGTTCAAAGGATGCAGGTGAGTCATGTGAAGTTCAGGTAGAAGTAAGTTCTTTTAGAAATGCCAGACTTGCTGAGTGGGCAGCAGACAAAATCCCAGCCCTGTGCTCAAGGACTCAGTAACTTTTTAAAGCTCCTGAACTGGTGCTGAAATTCACAGAGGGTGGGGAGCTGGATCATGTTTCATGAGGGATTGAGCACCTTTGGGTGTTCCCACTGCCTGGGGCCCTTATTTGAGGGCAGAAGGAGGGTTATGACCATGGGTATTACAGGCAAAGCAGGGAGACATGTCACTGTGCTAAATTGGCAGGTATGAGACTTTGCATTTCCTGCTGGCAGGAGGTGAGGACCTGGCAGAGCAGCCAGCGGGGCTATGCTCTAGCTGGGGGCAGGAGTTTGAGCTAGTGCATGTACAGGAGCCTCCAGCAGAGGATGGGCATTTTCAGAGGGTCCAGAGTTTATAGGGGACATACTGAGGGACTTTACCACGGTCTCCAGCTTGCACAGGTTTTCTCCCAACACTGTGGTAGCTGGTGCTCTGCTTTTTATTAAACGTGGTACGAAGGTGCTGGGTCACACAAATGAAGCCTGAGTGCCCTCTGAGGCACTATCCCTTGTTCAGTGACATATTCTGGATCACCCCCATTGTATCCTTCCTGGTTTTCTCTGCTTTCCTACTGCTGTTGGTTGTTCTCCTCTCTTGCACCTTGCTCACCATCACCCTGAAGAACCAGGACCAAACTGCACAAATGCAGAGATAAGGTAGGAATATAATCCAGGAGTACCCAGGGATGCCAAAGGTTGACAGTCCCATTCAAGGTCTGCCTTAAGTTCTTTTCCTGTTCTGTGATCTTTTAGCTCAGCAAACCCTTTTGCTGTAATATAAATCCTTCTGGACAACCTGACCTTAGCCTGGCCTAGGGTGGGGTGCTTTTTTCTCATTTATTGGGCTCATTGGGCCTGATTTCATTCCTGTGCACTGAATGCTTTGCTGACCCAGGAAGATTTGATGTTCCACAAAGGCAAATGCCCCCCAGAAGATGAACTGGTCTTGGTTTCAATGTGATTTTTGGATTAGAACTGCCCAGAGTAGCACTTTCCTCAGAACAGTTTTTCTACGGAGTAAAAAGTATGTCTCCATCTGATGCCTTGAACTGTCATCATAATAACCTCAAATATAGCTGTCTTCACCACATCACCGTCCTCCTCTCTGACCCATAAAGTTTTACCATTACAACCTGCCCTTAATCACCTAACCATTTCCTTAGTCTTTCAAGGACAATGGTTTTTATGCCATACTTGCTAACCTTACGTATTACTCTACCATCCTGGGCTGCGTTTAAATGACTTTTCTGAAATCTATGTGGATTAGCTCCACTGCTCCGATCCTGCATGTTTTCCACGTTAGCTCCTAAAACAAATTCTGCCAGATTTGTCAGACAAGATTTACCCTTTATGGAGCTGGGCAGATACATTTTTATCAGTTCATATTTCTCCAGATGTTGGGTGATCTCATTCCTGTTAACATCTCTAAAATCCTGCCTTTGATGAAAAAAAAAAAAAAAAAGTCACATTCTGCAGGTTTGGGGCCAGAATTTCAGCTGGTGGGAGTGAGGTTCAGTGCATGTTTGTGTGCACCAGATTTCATGAGCATCTGTATTGGCTGATATCTATTGCAAATATGTCTTGTTTCTACCTATATCTTCTCATAGATGCTCAAAGATCTTTGCTTTATATCAGTTTCTGTTTACCACTTTTTAACTCCTAAAAATGACTCAAACCTGCTGTTATTGGGCACTTAATGTCTCCTGCTGTTCCATTAAGCAGTGTGGGCTAAAAGTACACTCTGCACTCAGCTCTGCCTCCTTCCCCATGGTATGAGTTTGCTCTGGTGATTATTCATGCTCTTAGCATTTCCCTGCTCGGCTGTCACAGGAAACTTTGCTTCTCAGTCCCTCTCCCTGTGTTATTAAGCTCTCTTGACCACCTCTCAGTGGTCTGGAGGCCTCCCCGTTAATCTTGTCTCCTTTAACTGTTTGAAAGAAATCTTGTATTGTTTTTATTCACCCCATGGGCCATTCTTCTCTGTCTGTCATATTTAGTTTCCTAATCAGGTTTTTACATCTTTTAAGCTTTGCTTTATAATACCTTTCATCCCTTCAATATTTGCCTTCTTACCCATGTCAGCTGCCTCTCCCGTCCCTCCAATAGTGTTTACGACTTCCTCAGTGATCAGCCTCCATCCGAAACTGTCTCACCCAGCCCTGCCTGACAGAAATCGCCGTTTCCAAGTGCTGCACTCATTTCCTGAGCACAGTTGCTGTGTATGTAAACGAGGGCTGGGTGAATAGGCACTGCTGCCTCTTATATTGACTTTTATTTCTTTCTCACTGCTGTTTGCTCATGAGCAAATGGCAGTATTCTCACATGCACTCACTGATCCAGTTTGCTTCTGAGGAGCTCAGTGATTTTACTTTTGTTCCTTTGCAAATTAAAGCCACCCCAAGCAGAGTTGCCCATACAGGCTGCCATGGGTCTGAGAAATGTGTAATAATTTTCTTAGAGGGATTTTAAATACTGTGAGACCGTAGCTGGGCCATTCTGCTCTCAGAATAGCAGTAAAATCCCCTTTGCCATTAACACAACTCAAAACTCTTACAAAGAAAGTCAGAGGTGGTGGCTGGAGCATAGGAAGGGAAGCAGTGAGAGCTAAATGACTTGCCTAAGGCCATCCAGCAGGTAAGTGACAGAGACAAAAACAGACTCCGCTCGTCTGCCCAGGACTGTGTCCACTGAGCCATGATGATTCCTGGCAAAGCAGCAACAGTGAGGCCACAGACTCAGATCATTACTCATTTGGTTTTATTTGTTCCAGCACTAGGTGATGAAATGCAAATGGTACAGGCAGATGCGCAATTTCAAATCCTCTGTGTGTCACGGCTCCAATATCGGAGCAGGCTTTCTCTCCCTCTGCAGAGATGTGCTTCTAAAGCTCCATGGGGGCATGGAAAAGGGTACTCGGTGAGTTCATGTGCTCAGGGAAACCTGAGTTTGCAGAAATGTCTTTCTCAAGCAGATTCACTCAGTTGTAGTGTGAAGAATGTGTAGTTACACACACATACACATTTATATGTTTTAAGCAGTCCAGGTTCCAGTTTCTATTGTACTCTTTTAATCTGCAGGCCGAGGAACTGGGGAGAGGGGAAGAGGCAGAACAGGAGGAGGACCCAGGGAGATCTGTCCTGCTCCACACCCAGTCCAGATGCACACATTTGGCAGCCCCAAAGTGGGGCGAGGGCTGCAGGGAGAGAGGGGAGAGGGGCACACCATGCAATTAGCAGGGGAGTCCCCTCCCTCACCAAAACCCTTGGGTCAGTGTGCAGCAGCGAGCTCAGCAGGGGTGCCTGGGCAGCCAAGTGGGTTTTCTATATATATTTAAAAGAAAGTTTAAGAAAGGTAGGAATGAGCTGCAAGTGTGAGAACGAAACCACACCTTTGTTCTCCTAATGCTCTTTCCCCTGCTTCATGGTGATTAGGGCTGGTCGAAAACTTCTTCATGCTATTTACATTTTTGACAGACAATTTTTTTGCTTTCTCACCAGGTTTTCAGGCTTTTTCATAAAAAAACCCCAAAAGTCTGTACAGACTTATGATTTAATAAACTGTTCTGTTTGTTGGGTTTTTTAAACTTTTTTTTCAGTTCTTCAGCAGAATCATGTTGCAATCAGAAAGAAGATTGTTCAAGAAAAGGCACCAATTAACTTTTTATTGTTATAATTATTTCCATCGTATTCCCTCTGCTATACAGGTTCTCTCTTTCATCATTTATTACAGTGATGTAACTATACAACAGGGCTTGTGTACAAGACAAAGACAAAGCTGAAGGCTTAATTCAGCATCGCAAGCGTGATGAAAGGAACAAAGGATGATGCAGCTATGCCCTGATCCGGCAAATACTTATGCACATGGATAACTTCACTGCCAGGAGTATTTCTGCTCGCAGTAACTGTGCACTAAAGTGTCAGCAGACTTTAAGTCATAGGCCCTGATTTAAGCTCTGCCCGAGTCGGTGCACAGACTCTGACACGTTTCAGCAGGGACTTTGCCAGTACTTACTTAGAGAAGCATTTTAGCACCGCTGAGTTTACTTGCAACCTAATCCTGAGCATGCACAGGCTTTTCCGGGCTCCGAGCACACGCTCCAGCCACCAGACGTGACAGTGATTGATGATTTGATTCATCACTATTCTGTAAAATTACCTCTGGCAGGCAGTGCCAGGTGGAGCAGCCCAGCTCAGCTGGGCAGTGCCAGCAGCCGGGATGCCCAGGGGCTGCCTCCCCTCTTCTGTCCCGGTCTGCTCCAGAAGTGATCTCTCTGGTGGAGGAAGCTCCCAGGGACGGCACTGCCATGCCAGATAGGCATTTTTCAACCCTGCGGGGGACACGTCTACACTTCAATTAGTCCCTTGATTGAGCTATTTGCAGGGGAAGGCTCAAGGGAGCCGAACACCTATTTCCTCGCAGTTTAACTACCACCAAATTTAAAGTCCCTTAAATAGGAACAAATATATAGTGTCTCCAGAAACTTTGTCACAGTGAACTGCCTAATGTTTTCCTGCCACAGTAACAGTGGTGTCATCAAACTGTGGTATGAAGAATATTCAATTATAATTGGAGTTTTGATTTCATTATTTTTTAATAAATGTATTTTTAGACAAAACGGTGTGCATTCCCACCAACTACTTTTAAAGGAAAGAGCTAGTTCAGTTTTCAGGCCAAATATTATGAACCAAATTCTCTCTTCGTGTCAAGCTTAAAAATAGTACATTTACAATATTTCAGTGGTATAAATTTATGGGGCAAATCGACTATGGAGAAGGACAACATTAAATCTATCCTTAAAACAAAACCAGGATGTGTACCTCACTTAAAAGTAAATATATCAGAGGGTTATCTGAAAGTTTTAGGTTCAAATGCAACTGGATTTGCAGCCAGGGCTGTTGCAGTGTAGCCCTCAGCCCAGCCTGTCCCCCAGCCCCTCTTGCAGAACAGATGATGGATGTGCAGGAGACAGCAACTTTAAATGGAATTATAGGCTGGTTTGGGTTGGAAAGGACAGTAAAGATCACCCAGTTCCAACTCCCTGCCATGGGCAGAGACACCTTCCACTAGATCAGGTTTCTCAAGCAAAACTTCTTCAGACCCAGCACACCAATTTACCCCAAACCAAACTACACAGAGCGAATCAGGTGATTAAAACCAACCCTCCACAAATGTCTGTGTGACTGCCTCAGCAAGAGCCTTGTGCTGAGGTCCCTGGGTGTAACATTTCTTCACAGTCCTTCCCATGGCAGTGGGACTGACTATAACCCTAAACCCGAGCTGTGACTCTTAAGTCGAGCTTTTCTTTAGAATTATTCCAGCAAGTGTTGTCAAAGCCAGAATTAGCACAGCTATGGGGCCTCTGCAAGCAACTGCCACAGTGAAGCTGAGAGGCTTTTTTATGATTCTTCAGTAAACCAGACCAACCATGCATTGAAAGTCATCCCAAAGGCAAATTATCTTTACGATCAAGGGACTTCAGTTGTTCTGGGCAGTTTTCCATCAGGGCCTTTCAGGGAAAGCTGCTGCAACATCTCACTTCTCTGTGGGATGACTGGACACAAGTAATAAACACCCGAGACTGGTGTTTGGCCTGATTTTCATCTCCTGGCTCCTGGTTGAAATAAATGTGCTGTCACATGATAGGAGTAGCCCATGAGACTTATGTATTATTATATCCAACTTGAAAATTAACTCTAATGTGAGTTGCACACAACACCAATGAAAGTAACCATTAATTGTTAATATAAACTATTAATGAAACACCAGGATGAAGGTCAAAGTGCATGACTGAAACCTCCCAGCAAATGAAAAGATTATTTTTCCTCTTACTGAGCATAATTATCATCTGAATTTCATCGACTTTCTGATCAAACCACTTCCCTCTGCACTGACCTGTTCCACCACTGTGGTAAATCTGCTCCCCAGAACTGGTATTTGCTTTTCCTTGTCCACCAGGGTTTTTATTAGCACAGTGGATGTCTGTGAGAGCAGAGAGCTGGCACCCTTTCGCCTTTGTTCCTATGGGAGCTTTTTTCCCCCCTTCCATTGTCCATTACTCACAATAAATTTGCATTGACCTGGCTCCCCATAAATTATCCTGTCTCCTGCTGCTATGTCCTTTAAGTGTCCTGGTTCACAGGTCACAGGGCCATGATGTGGTGGACACACCTGAGGGCAAACAACCTGGAGTGAGAGCAGGCCCCTTCTCACTTTATGCAGGTCAAAACATCGGGGAGATGACAAGCTGGGGGGATGTTTTGGAATGACTGTCAGTTTTCCCTTCCTTCCAAGCATGACAGTGTGATCAGTCTCCCCCAGCAGCTTTACTTCAGTAATTTCTCAATCAGGCTTGGACTGCTCAGGTACTTTCTGCTCAATTTTTATCTATTTTTTTCTACACACAGACACACACAAGAAGTCTTTCCCCAGAAAACAGTGTATACACTTTCTTTTCCATAAGAAACAGAAATCCTATCCAAATCCTGAAAAAGTCTTGGTCTGAGGGTAGAAATATCCTGATAGGTTTTGTTTCTGACAAATTCTAAAAAAACTTCTAGGTGTGCAAGAAAGAAGCTCTTTGTAAACATTCACTACTTTGAGGAAATCTCAGAACTGCTGGTCTGACCCTAGGTTGCTTAGCAGTAACATCTCTGGCTCAAAGGTTTGCTGTTACCATCCTTGCCCAAGGTGCAGGTTTTCTTGGAGGTGGACTCTTGGAACGTGGACTTTACCCTGCCTGCCTGCTCCATGCCCTGCTGGGCAGAGGCTCTTTGGCAGAAGTAGAGCACTTGGCTCTGTGACCACCCAATTGTGCTGGTCAGAGGGGTGGGGATTGCAGGGGGCAGGGATGAGGCTGTGCTGGGTGGGCTGAGCCTGGATGGCCACCCACCACCCCTGCCAACCCAGGCTAAGATAGCAGCAGTCAGGAGTCAGCTCTTGAGTTACAGCAGTGTTAAACCCATTCCTGGAACTGGACGTATTTTAGTCCCTTTTTGAGTTTCCTAAGACACAAGAAGTGCCTGGGATCAGTCACTCCCAACAGCAGGGCTAGGTGTTGCTCTTGAACAATGTCACAGCTGTTGGTGGGTAGAGGCAGACCTGTGCTGGATGGGAATTGTATAAGGTCCAAACCCTCAGTAAAGAGAATTCCCATGGCTGAGATCTATTGAACCAGTTGGTTATGGTGGTTATGTTGGTGAGGACTTCAGCAGGGCCTGCTGACCCAATCAATACATGGTATTATACCAGTGGACTGCTCAGAGTCTTACTCACATTTCTGTTTGCAGGTTATCTCTAGAGTTACCTGATTTTCCATGAAGAGCATGCCCCATCTGCATGGATCTTTCTTGGTTTGGTTTATTTTTATTTTTATCCTTTATGCTTGCTTTTTTTTTTCTTTTAAGGAAGCAAGAGTACAATCCTTGGGTTGCCTTTACCAGGGGAGAATACTGTGCTGTTTCTGTTAGCATGGGCATGTGTAAGTCGCTCCTTTGAAGAGAAGGTCCTAATATGTAAAGGTATGCCAGGCTGTGACAAGCTGAAATCTCAGCTGAAGAGCCCTGTCAGATCTGTTCTCTCATCCATGCCCTCCCTCCGTTCAGACCCTGACCTTCCCCATCAGATAAGCAGCACAGATCTCGGCCCTGTTCCCTCTGCAGTCTCAGCTCATTAAAAATTCATTGCCTAAAGTGAATCTATTCTGTTGCTGCTGAAGTGTTATTTACCTCGGCCCGGATTTCCTCAGGTTCTGACAATTAAAGAGGGTCCAAGGAGAGGGCTGAGTCACGGGATTAAGGCTTGGGCAATAATTCTCTTGTAGCAAGAGATGATCATGTAAAGCCATAATTTCCCAGCTGCGTTTTGGTTCCCCTTCAGTGCTTCATTAAAGGTGGTGACTCAACAGAAAGGACTGAGGCACAGGTTAACAAGAATCCCTCCTTTTGTGGGATTAGAGCCTAGCAGAGCCAGGCTCTTTCAAAGGCAGGAGATGTTGTCAAGCATCATTAGGAAGCTGTTTCGAACAAGAGTCATAAAGCACCCTTTGCGGTCAAACGAATTTATTAGAGAGGAGGGTGAGTGGAGGCAAACAGGAGAAAAATAGACGAACAATTTGCATGGCATTGATAACAAAACAGTTCACCAGATCCAGAGCTGCTACCATTACAACAACTTAAAAGGATTTTGCAAAAATCCCAGGGTGTTTTTCGTTCTGGATGAAAGCTGAGACTTCATGGATGGTGCTGGCAGACAACGGCACGTCTTGAAATCAAGGTTTGTGTGCAGGTTAACTGTTTCCAAACCTCCTGGTTATTCCTTCCAAAAAGTGGGAGTGGGAAGAAACTGTCCTCTTGTTGTGCCCCAGTGATCCTGAAAAACCCCATGAATTCCAGCTTGGATGGCCCTTCACAAAAGCTGAGCAGCTAGGGGAGGAATCTGGGGCTTTTTCACAGGCAGCCCTGGGGTACCCTGGCTTCCTTCGGGAAGGTGAAGCACTTGCAGTAATTTCTCAGAAAACTTCTGGAAATATTCTCCAGCAATGTGCATTTTGAAGGGCTTTTGGAGAGACTTCAGACATTACTGGATCTTTGATAGGATCTGGTTTTGGAAAGAAAGCAAATGCTCTTCTTGAGTTTGATATGAGGGAGAAAAAAGGGAAAGAGGGAAATGAAAGAGGAAGAGATGAATAAAAGCTACTTGTTTGGAAGTAGGCAAGCAGCTTTATTATACAGTTAGCATGATGGACTATGTACTGTGTTTGTTTATCGAAACAATGGTGTAAATCTAAATGAACCAGTAGCTCATATCTAAACCAGCTGTGGCTGAAGGTAGAGGAATGCCAGATACTAATCATCCAGACAGGACCAGTCCTGGCCATGGGGTTCCCCCCCACCCTCATCATTGTTGAGAAATGTGCATTAAAATCCCATTTTCTTTGAGTGATGCTTGGGCCACACAAGCCGTGGCCTTGGCAGGTTGATGTGAGCCCCACAGAGAGTCCCGTGGCTCCTGTGTGTATATAAATGCTTTGCTGCCCAGGGGAAGGAGAGAGGCTGGCAGTGGGATGGACAGGGCAGGAGTTTGGATGGACTGTTGTTTTTGGAGTGCTTCCTTCCACTCTGTTTGGAGGGCTCTTGCTAGAGCATGTTTGGAAAGAAGCAATGCTAATGTTGCAGAGACACGGACAAAGGAGCAGGGTAATCATGCTGTCTCTTTAGAGACTGAAGGGTAGCTGTTCATCAGGAGGGAGGTTCTTTGGAGTGGAAAACAGTGGTCAAAAGTACATCTCCTGGCTAGGAAGGGGTTTTTATTTTGTATTCAATTATTCATATGTGTTAGCTAGTTTGCGGATGAAGCTGCATCTCCTCCTTCCCTCCCTCCCTCTCTCCTGCCAGTGCACACCAGGAGTCTGCAGTGGGGGGTCAGGAGCTGGGAGTGCCCTGGCTGCTGTTGTATGCTGGGATGCTCTTGGACAAACAGGAGGTTGAAACTGAGGTATCCAATTTTGGGATCCCTAATTCCCTTCAGGGTTCTCACCCTTCACATTTTTTCCACTGCATTTGTGTTTCTCCACCAGAAATCTTTCTTCCCCTCCTCGCTCTACAGTTCTTTGCAGGGAATTCCCGGGTGGGTGCTCACAAATGCCAATGGCCCCTTTTCCTAGGCGGCAGCAGAGGGGAACAGCACACGGCTTTGCACAGGGGGCCCTGGCAGAGCCAGGGAGAGGACCCGGAGCATTGTCTGGTTATAATTTAGGCGCTATAAACAGAGGCAGCAAGGGGTCACGCTTTCTATTCTCATTGTACCCCCTGCAATGTCTCTGCTAACTGGTGCATACAACTTGAACTCTTGTAAAAATTAGCAGAGAGCACAGCACCGGTGACAGAAAGCTGAACTTTTCCAACAGCAGGCTCTCAATTTGCCGTGTGCACTGCATCCACTTAAACTTTAAAGAGACAGCCTGCTTCCTATTCTTTCCACCGCTTAGCTTGGAAATGACTGCGGTACTAATTAAAAGCAAATTGTTTAATCTCGTTGCGTCAGGAAGGGAGTCTCTCTTCAGAGAGGACGCCTCCTGCGAAGGGCCCGGCAGCGCGGGACCCCCGCGGGGCGGCAGAGCCGAGCGAGCGCCGCTCCATCAATTACCCCGCGCCGGGCCGGCCGCCGGATCGCAGCGCTGCCTCTGCCAGCAGGTACCGCAGCCGCGATAATGATATTTGTGTTGACTCATTATATAATAATCCGAATTTCCTTTGCGAGGGAGCTGCCGGATGCCGGGGCTGCGGCGGCGGAGATGTATTCCTCGCCTCGGCGTTACCAAGGAACGCCGGCGCAGCGCTCGCCCGTTCCGGCCCGGCGCAGCGAGGAGCGCGGGTGGGAGGCAGCCAGGAGCACCGGCGGGTTTAATGCTCGAACCCCCAAAGTTTGTCCGAAAGCTGCTTCATCCCCGAATATCCCATCCGTCCTAGGGCTGAACAGAGTGGTCTCCTCACCCCTTCAGCCACCAAAACTTCTAGCTGATACACTTTTCCTCACATGGAGAAGCATTATTAATTTTTTTTTTCTGGTGTTCATATCAGCCCGCACTAATGATTTCATGTGACCTCAGCATAATAGAATAGGACTTTTTTTTTTTTTTTCTTTTTCCCCAAGTTTACATTTGCACGCAAGGATGTGTAACAACACAGAGAATTGATTTCTTCCCCTGTATTATCTTTGGATAACATGCATACCATCTTTGCTGTATAACAAAGAAATAGGAAACCTCTCTTCTTTTGCTTCAGGATACCCATATGACACCCTGTTCCTGTATTTACTCTAAAGCAGCTGGGCATTGATAGCAAATTAACTAAAAGCCATAGAAGAAGTCCATACCCATTTTCCTCCCTGCCATGCGTAAGGAGAATGAGTACAATGCACCTTTTTTTAGCAAGACTTTTATTGAGTTAGATAATATGTCAATGGTTTTAAATTTAAGTCAATTGTGGCAAGGCCACATTTTTCCTGTAGCAGGCCGGAAAGGAGCAGTGAATAGAGAAAATTTAAGTCACTGCAGGTTGGAGTGGGGTTTGCTGTGTTCGGCTGAAGTCCAGCATAAACTGATGATATTTTGCATCAATTAAGAAAGTATTTCATTGAGGCAGGGAACTGGTATGAGGGGGTAGGATGGTAGGGTGCAGGTGCTGCGTCTTCTCCATCAGCTCCCTATAGGGAGGTGCTTTCAGGTCAATTGGTGCTGTCCCTGTATATTCCAGATTTTGAGGGAGCTGGGGTTTCTTGAGTTTGGGTAACAGTCAAGCCTTTACATACCATGCCCTCAATACTGGGCATCACTGAAAAATCAGCTTGAAGGACTGTGAGAATTTTGTAGTTCCCCAGTGGCAAACAGGACAGCAATACTTCTGGATTTTAATGTTGTATGAAGAGCACTCGAAGTTTCCATTCCATCTCTGTGGGAGATGGGGAGGCCCAGGGTATGCTCAGCACAGACCATTGTGGGGCTCCCCTGGAGGTCCAGGATCAGCAGCTTCCCAGCCCAGATGGCCCAGGAAGGACAGATGGCATTGGGAATCACAGCTCTAAGGTAGGAGGCTGTGGGAATACCAAAGCCAATGTTCTGATGCTTAAAACCTGCACTACCAGACTCTTTTGGAGAAAGGCCCCAAACGCAAATCAGAGGAAGGTGGCTTCCCAGCAGTTCCTTGGTAAAAAGGCTTTGTTGACTCCCAGTGTAGCGTGGCACAGTGCAGCAGGTCTGGCAGGGCTGTAAAGGCAGGGCTGGTGCTCCCAAAGCAGGTGTTGTGTGTGACAGCGCAGCTCTGCAGAGCTGCTGTGGTGCCCAGGTTCCTACATGCTCTCTGCCAAGACACTTCTGGGTAAGACCAATTTTTGGCTGATTTTTTTGCTGTAAGAGGATGAAAACAGCTAAACTGCTTTGTGCCATGACCAGCTTTGCAAAATGGTGTTATGGCTGTGACAAGAGGTCCCCAGGGCACAGCCCACGTGGGTGTCACTCCAGTGCTGTGACTGACATGGTCTGAGCTGGGTCCTGCACCAGCTTTGTGCTGATGGCATTCCCTTCACCTCCCTGTTATTTTGATTTAAAACAGTGTAAATTCAAGCCTGATCTCACTTGCTGGCTCGGTGTGTTTTTCTCATTCCCTGCGTAAAATGGAGATCTTTCCAGGAATTTGGTGGCTGTAAGTCTGGTGTCCAGCTGTTTCACACAATATCTGTGGTAGAAAGGCTGAGCATCATAGATTTTGCTGTCTGCACCTCTTAGAAGAGGAAGTATTAGTTTTAATGGGTAGCAGCCTATGAAATAATAACTATGTCTTCATTTATTTGAGTGCTGCAGCATCCTAATTAAGCCTAACTATATTATAAAGCATGGAACGTGAACCAAATCTGATATTTTGCCAATTTCAATATTTCTACTTAATAAACCTGAAGCCTTTCCTGTTTAAATGTCTATCCAGGAAGGCCGAAGTCAAAGCAATGTTAAAAATATTGTAAGAGGGAGGGAGAGAAACTAGGATTACATATAGACTCCCTAGAATTGAGTCCTTGGTTATTACATTGTGTGTTATTTATGCTCCCCTCTTATAATTCTGTTTTACACTCCTCTTTTAGTATCTGTGCTCCCACTTTGTGGGTCACTGTATATCCACTCTATAGTACCCCATGAGCACTTGTAAATGCATTGACTCCCACAATTATAATTTTCTGGATCTGAAAGAATCCACAGCAGGGATAATGATTTTTCTTATTTTTCTGCATTTCACGTCTTTACACAGCAACTTGGTGACAGTATCTGCTTCAAACTTTCCAGAACTCTGCCATAAAGCAAAGATAGTCTATTACTGTTATAGATTTTATGTTCACTCTGTTTGCTTTGAAAGGGTGTGCGGACATGTATGCACGTGTGATTATTAGAAATTCTCTCCTACGTTTGTAAAGCCCCAGACTTTTGTCTCTTTAGTGATAGATCATGGAAACAGAGCAAACCATTGCCTCATGCATGAATGACCCTGTAGTGTTTGTGCTGATCTTTATATGTTTTTTCAACATGTGAAAAGAGAAGGCTGTGAAGTGATATTTTTCATTTCCTGATAATTGTAGTAGGCAGTTACCCAGAGTGAATGAAGTGAGCTGTGCTTCAAATGTGCATTTTCTGTTCAGATACAATCTTTCATAGCATTAGAATGGGGCACTGCTGCATTAAATGTTGCTGTTGTAGATGGCAAATGTAGAGTCCTCAGTGCTGATAAAGAGCAGGGAGCCCATGGACTGCACAATGCAGTGACTGGAGAGGAGAAAACAGATGTGTGAGAACAGGGGAGTTATTGCACTGCTTTGTGATGATACAGAGTAAGCAAACATCGTGGAGGGACTACTTGTGGCTGTCCTGTGTAGTAGGGGATATGAATGGTACTCCTGAGTTTCTCTATTTTCATTCAAATACCTCTGATTCCCAGATCCGAAAGGAAACAGAGTTGAGGTAATGTGGATGACCAGAAATCTTAATTACTAAAATACTGCTTTTTGAGCTTAGGTCTGACTGAAAACAAATTAAGAATTCCCCCAGAAACTGTCATTTCACAAGGTCCGCAAGTGAGGATCTTATACGGGGAAGGTGGGACAATCTCTGCCTTGATTCACTAGAGATAAAATATAATATTAAAAATGGTGGGTAAGACTCTCAATGAGTACAGGCTGGCTTAACTCATCTCAAAGTGCATCAGTTTATATCAGCTAAATACTGTGGTTTCAACAAAGGTTAAGCTGAGAACGTTCTGAAGGAGCCTCCTCTGAGAGTTAGGGTATCAATTCCTACCTTTATTAAAGGACCCAGACCTTGAGTTTTCTCTTAATCTGGCAAGTTTAACACTTCTGCTCAGGAGTTTTACTGCCAGGGCCTGACACAGCTTTTCACACTGAGTTCCCCTGGCAGGAGCAATCTCCATTTGATTGCCCATTTCTTTCTGCAGGAAGCTTGCTGCAGTGCCATGTTCCCATGGCTGGCTGGCACATCCTGCTGCTCATCCTAGCCCCACTTCCACCCCAGCTTCCCAAGTGCACCATGTCCCCTTGTGCCATTCTTATTTTTCACATACTTCTATGTAAAAATAACACTGCCAGCCATCCCAGAACTCTGATCCACATCTGTAGATGGTGCAGCTGACTGATCAATTTTATTGATTTCTTTCAAGTGCCTCTGTCAAAATGATCACACAGTGCTAGACTGTTTTCCAAACCTGCAGGTACACTACTGGACTAATACTTTATTTTGGTAACTCTAAATGCCTCCTTCTTTTTACATTTCCTTTTTAATGGTGTCACCTGTATTTATTTAATTTTTTCTAGGGAAAGGAACAGATCTCTTTGGATAGCAAAGAATTGATTATACATGTCAAATGGGCTGGTTTGTTTGTACATAACAGAAATCTGTGTAATGTGATCATTTAAAACACTTGTTCAGGTGCTTAAGTCAGGGGGTGGACTGTCCTCAGGTGTAAATCAGTGGTGGATTCAGTGGCTCACAGACTCTTAGAAGGGTCTGTGAATGGAAGTTACAGCTCAACTGGACAATGGATTTCAACTTTCTTTTAATGATGGGTGGAATAATGTTGCTTTCAGCACTTCACCAGTTCTGTACCTTAGTCTGTGGAGATTATGGGTTCAAGGCTTGTGTTTTACTTTGCAAGAATCTGATGATTACTCATTATTATTATTATTATTATTATTATTATTATTAGGACTTGTGTTTATTGGCTATCCTCCTCCTGTCCCAAGGAGGGGGAGGATTATGAGCTGACATTGGTGGTTGGGGGAGCAGATGGGAGCTGGAGAGGAACTTTTTTCCCTGCAAGGTAAAATATTGCCAATTGCAAAGGCAAAGTGTGTGTGGAGGAAAGTATCCCTGAGAGGGGAGAAGTTGAGCACAGAGGTGCTGAGCATGATCACAGCAGTCAGTGAAGAGGATTATTTCCTTCCTGTGATGTCCTGCTAATAGTGACAAGGCCTTGTCCTTCATTAACAGCCAAACTACCTGTCAAAGACAGCATCCATGGCTGTAACCGAACCAAAACTCCTGACAGATTTTTCACTTCCTCTTGTTTATTGTTTTCACTAAATCTCCTTATTCATGGCGGTTCTGATGTAAGGGAAAGGTGAAGGCTTGCGACATTGAAAACCGGGCAGCGTGTCAGCCAAACGATATGATAAGGCATTTCCTTCCTTTCAAATGCACAAAGGCTCTGGCAGGGCTATCTCCAGAGTCCTGAGCTGGGGAGTTCTTCTTCCCCTAACCTGCAGGGATTTCCCTGGAACTGTGGAGAAGCCACCTGGGGTTGTTGGGCTTTTTGTTAGAATCAAAGATTATGTGTTTCCTGGAGAAATGCTGTGGATGCTGTGGAATTTAACTTAATAAATGCAGATAATACAGTTTCATTAACATATCACAAAAGAGCTGGAGTAGCTCATCTTAATTCTTTAATTTCCTGCCTCTCTTCTTGCCCCTTGTTTGTCTTGGGAAGGGAATGGAAACCATGAATTTCCCTGCATGCCTTGGCCCATCCCTGCTGCTACCACAGTCCTCGAGCTTGGTGTCTGTGCTGGTGGCCTCACTGTGCTGAGACAGTGTCAGCTTACACCTTCCTGTTCTGCAGGGAATGGCCCTCTGTGTGTTTGCTTGGGATATAAGAATATGAAAAATTGCTGATCATAGATCATCTCCATAAATCTTACAGACAATAAGTCATAAAACCTTGTGTCCTTACATATGGCAGTAGCCCAGGGACAGCTTCACCAGATGTGAACAACAGCCCCAGAAACAAAAAAAAAATCAGTTTAAAAACTTCTCGCACTGTTTACATTGCCTGGAGTTGAAGCTGTGTCTTGGGAGGGCTGGGGCTGGTGGTGTTACTTTTTCCTTTTTTCTTTTCTTTAATACCTTAGAGTTACATTGACATGTCTATTGCATGGTGAGAATTCCCCGTGCACTAATTAAAAAGCACTATCATTTGTTAACTTCTCCTTTGCATCAGCTGCAACAGGACAATAGGCTGACAGGCTGTAAGGAGACCTCCAGGTACTCCCAAGTTTCATCCATCTCCCCCTTCCAGCATCCCTCCTCCCACCTCCAAACACAGCACAAGTGTTTTTCTCCCAGGCAGCTTAAAAGAAAGGCGAGTAGGTTATGGTCTGGAAATTGTCTTCTGTCAATAAGAGAGACCTGGTTAGCTTTTTGCTCCCCTGCTTTGCATATCTATCAAGGCAAATTAAAGGAGACACAGGAAGGAGTCTTATTGTCTAATAATCCTGCCAGGTTTTAGATCTCTGCTCATGAATGGAACTGAAGTGTTCCAGCAGCAGCAAGTGAAACCCATGTGAAGTTACCAGGCTTTGCTCTGTATTTGCATGTAGTGGTTGAGGCTGGGATTGTTTTCCCCTATGATATACCTCTGCTTTTTTTGTCATTCTCTTCCCTTTGTTACTCTGTCCACAAAAAAAAAAAAAAAAAAAAAAAAAAAAAAAAAAAAAGAATGTAAATGCAGCTGACACTTTAGAATAATTCTCTGTGGGGTAAGGATTGAACAGAGGCACTCTGTGATTTACCATTTCAAAGTGCTAATGCTTCCAGCCTGAAATGTTTCAGCTTTTTCATGGAGGGGATGTTGTCCCTGCCTGCACATAGGGCTCACACAACCTTCCCGTGGTGCCTGCAGAGGGACCCTCCCTCCTCATCAGCCCTGATGGGTGCTGCAGGAGGCCCACAGCTGCCATGGGGAGAGGCAGGGATGGAGAATGGGGTTTGCAGCTTGTGTTCTCTTCTTCCTGCTGCCTGCCCTCCAAGCCCGGGGATGCAATTTCCTTCGCTCTCAGGTTTTAGCTTGTTCCCTTTGGCTGTTTCATCTGGCGTGCTGCTGAGGGGGTGAAATGGCCTGTCCAAGGGTCCAGGGCTCATTTGCCAGCCTGGGTCTCCCTCCTGCATCCCTGAGTTCAGAGGATGCTTTGCTGCTGTAAGAGAACAGTGAGTCCCCCTTTTGCTCTGGGCAACAGAAAATTAATGCAGGAGAGTGGAAAAATGTCCTGATCTTGGTAAACATACAAATCTCCCCTTTGCACTTTGCAAAAGTGGAAAAGGCAAATTCTGCCTTGGTGTGCCCCTGGAAGTGCAAATTTTAAGGTTGACTGAAACCAAGTGTGCTTTCTTGGTGTCTGGCTCCTGCTGATGCCAATGGGACCTGGAGCTGAAGCCCTGCTATCACTGTGCCGTGGCTGTGCTTTGGAGCACAGGGGTAAGAGGTGCCTCCCTGACCAGCTGGCACCAGTGTGTGACCACTGAATGTTAGACCCTCACTGTCAGCTGCAGGGCAAGGGAAAAACAAAATACAGCCCTTGGAAATGTGACGAGCTTTGGTGGGATCCTCTGCAAATGGCACCTCCTGCCTCACCAGTTCTGCTGCCTTATCTCTTCAGTCACAGTTGCTGACTTCAGTGCCAAAAGGAACTCTTCAATACAAATTTTTTTTTCCAATGAAGAGAGGAGTAGGGAGCACCTGCAGATGTGGAAGGGTCATGGGGGCAAATCTCTGTCCCCACTGCTGTTTGTGGGTGCCCTGGGAGAAACACTCTGTGCCTGACCCCTGGGACTGCCAGTGCCTCCTGACCACAGCTAAGGCCAGGCAAGCAGCACTCATTGAAGTGGTTGTTCCTTGAAACTTTTCTTTGCAGAAGCTGGTTCACAGAGAAAACAATACTGAGCAGAGGTATCAGAGTCCTGCTACTGCACCAGACTCTTATTTTCTCCCTCCTTCCACTTCCTCCAGTAATTGTATTTCCCCTGTGCACTGACAGCAAATTGGAGTTGGGTGTTAGAAGCACAAATTAGAAATACATCAACCAATGTTACAGTGACTATAACATTTGTCAAGTGCAATCTGTTATCACTCAAGCATTATTTGTTTCTGGGTTAAATCAGGTTGTATTTAATATTGCACAAGAAAGTAAACCTAATTCCTCCTCACTCTTTTTATAAAAAAAACCCCAAGAACCAAACAAACCCTTGTCTGACCTTTTTAAAGAATTATATTTATTTATCTTGTGGGGGATCATCTGATTTGGTCCTAAGCCTTCTCAGAAGAGTTCTCAACATGTGTTGAAGTGTTGTTAATGGTTTTTACCAGTTAGCAATGAAAGTTTTATCTTAAAAACAGCTGAAAGCCCAGATGAACCAGCTTTTGGCAGAGGGTGGGAGAGAAGGCAAGAATTAGTATTTGGATGCAATGGCTGAGCACTGGCTAGCAAAAGAATCAAGATTTGGACCTGCGAGCACTTTACTGTGTCAAAACCTTTACAGATTTTCTTTGTCGAGGTGAGGTTATATCCTTTATAGCAACATTTGGTAGTTGCTCTAAATTATTAAAGGTATTTCATAGGGTTGTAGCTCCTGGAGCATTAGTTTGCAAAGAGGGCCCCTGCCTGTATTCTTAAGGTAGGTTAATGATGACTTTCCTAGTGCAATGTGTCCAGGACACTGAGGTTAATAAAACCCGTAGCTCTTCTTCATGACTATCATGGGATATTTAATGTTCAGGAGTGTGCAAGACCTCAGCTTAATGTTCCATATGAAGAATAGTGCTGCCAAGCACTCATCATCCCCAGTGCCAGCACAGGACATTAGAGGTGCGAGGAGTGGGCCAAGCACGCTTGGGAAGAGCTCAAGCACCTCTGAGCATGGTCATCCTCCTTCACAGAATTGGAACCATTTAGGCTGGAAAACACCTTTAAGATCAGAGTCTAACTGTATCAATAGTGCCCTAGGGAAAGGGGCTGGGACTGGCTGGTGGGGCTGTTTGGCTGGTGGTCCACGGCCCCTGCCTGGGCTCAGGGGGGTTTTGCTGGAGAGGGACAAGCCCCAGTCTCAGTGCAACACAGCTGATGATTCATTGTGAGCTGGCTCAATTAAAGCATTTCTTTATTTGATATAATCTCTTTATTTTCATCTTTTCTCATCTCCTGCCACCCCCATTTGAGAACAGGAAGGAATTTTTTGGGGGCTGAGGAATAATGAAAGATTCATATGGCAGGGCAGAGTTTGCTCTTGTGAAAACTCTGAAACAAAGGAAGAAGGTGGGTGTAAGGGCGAGTTAATTTTTCCTTTCCTCTTTCCCCTCTCTCCCAAAAGAGCTTGAGACTTTAAAATAGTCCAGCATTGTTCTGGGACTTAGAGGGCTTTTCTAGCTGTGTATATTGCAGCAAATACCACAGCAATGACAGTATAACACTGTCTGTATTCTCTCTGTGCGCTGGCTGGACAGGGATTTTTCATTTCATGCATCATTTACAGCCTTCTGCATTGATCTACAAAGTCAGAGCATGTTGCTAGCACAAAGGGAAAGAAGAAAGGGAAGAGATAGGCCTGAATGACAAAGTTCAGATCTGAAATCAAGTCTCTGTTCAAACTTCCCCAAAGCATTGGTTGTGCCTTACAGTTTACCTCGTGCTACAAGAGGGACAGTTCACATGGCAAAGATCAGATAAAGGTTTGAGCCAATTTTTAAAGCCCCTTAAATGCCAGGAAATTGAGCCAACATTGTACCATAACAAGGAAAGGTTGGAACCCTTGGCGGTAATTCTGGACCCAAGAAGTGGTGACTGGGTATCTGTCTATTGGGAAATGGTTGTGTTTGCCATGTTTTACACATTTTTCCTGTAAGTGAAAGCAATGGGATGTTTCAGGATATTATAAGGAGTTTTTCTTCATGTGGAGCTTCTCATATGCTGCTTCTCTTTGAAATAAAACATAGGTTATCAAAAAATAAAAAGGGGAGAGCAGAACCAGTTTGCTTGTCCCATCTGGGGCTTTTTTTTTTTTTGAGAAGAAGCATAAACTGAAAGAGAGGTATGATTTATAATTTGTTGTATTTTCCAGGTGTATTTCATACCAAAATCTCCTCCTTTGGCAAAATCCTGTCTTCCAGTACAGAATTCCATTTTTTCAATTAAAAAGGTAGCATTTTGTGGTGTTAATTTTTTTAAAACTTCTGTCCGGGCATGTTTCATACACAGGCAATTTTGCTTTATCATAGTAACAAGCATTCTAATCTTTCCCATCTGCTTTAATGAACTGCTAGTATAATCTTGCCATTTTGGTTCACCATACCTTGCCATTCAGAGAGGTCTCATTTCCCCTGCCAATTGCCCAGGGCTATTAGTCAGCAGCACAGCTCTCTCACAAAACCAAGCCCAATCACAAGCAGCCATGCCATGAGGTAAAAGGTTTGTCTCAAGCTGCTCCTCTGGCACCCAGGCGAGTTGTGCAGGTTCCTGGGGCAGGGCTGAGCCGAGGTGCCCAGCCAGCACCTGGCTTGGGGAGAGCAAGGAGGGATCAGAGTGTCCCTGGATGGAGGTGGCTGCTGGGCAGCACCCTGGGCTCCCAGCACACTGCCAGGGCAGGAGCTCTGCTGTGCCTGGAGTAGGAGAACGTGAGAAATGAGGGGCTGGGGCCAAGAGGAACGAGGAGCTTTGGGTGCTGCAGGGAGAAGACTCATGAAGAGTGTTGGCTTCCTGCCCTCAAGGGCAATTTCCCATGTAGAGCCAGACACAGAAAATTGGGGACTTACAATGGGAGTCCCCAAAACCCTTTGGTAAAGGAGGCAGGAGGAAGAAAATCCTGCCTATATATCTTTGTCATATAATTAGTAAAAAACATACTGGAAAAGGAGCAGAGGGCCAAAATCCTCTGTGGTGCTGCCTGATGCCTTGGAAAAATCTGGTGATCACTTGGACAAACCCAAGGATCGCTCCAGAGCAGTCCCATGGCCCAGCAGAGGTGGGCATACCCATGGAGGGCTCAAGAGGAAATCATTCTCCCTCAGGTGTGCTGTGCACCCCAAAAAGCCCCAGGCTCACAGGAAAGCGCCAGCTGCAAGGAATCCAAATCTCCAAGGAATGGCTCTCCCCACCTACACTGCTCCCTCTTCCCCAGCATTGGGATTGGGCAATGCTTGCACCACCAGTTAAATATAGAAACCAGGAGCAGATTCCTAAACCACCCACCTTTGGGTGTTTTAGGAAGTGACTGGAATGTCCTCTAAAGGTACACACCAAACCTTCCATGAGAAAGCTGAACATGGTGTTAGGAGAATTCTTCCTGGCTGAGAAAACGCTCCTGGCCTGTGCCTTGTCCTGGGCTCTGCTCGTGGCAGCAGTGCTGTCTCTGCAGGCAGTCAGCTCAGCCTGTGGATCTCCCCTGCACACCCAGCCAGGTGCAGCTTCCCCATGGGCAGCACCAGCACCTGGGCTCTCGCTGGGGACCCTTGGGCTGCCCTTGCAGGGGCCATAAAAGTGCACCCATTAGTGCCACTGTGTAATGGCAGGGGGCTCTCAACCTTCTGGTCCAGCAGAGGAGACATTCCATGCAGGTGTCCTATCATGTTGACAAACTGCATTTCCTTCTAGTCTACACAAATTTGGCCTCACAGGGTGTTTTCTGCTTTTATTCGTTGAGGATCAGTAATGTCAACCCAAGTAGGTCCTTCTAGGTCATCGACAAATTGCCTCCTAAACTTCGAGCTAAATGAGTGGAACCAGGCTTTCAGGTCTGCAGAACAATCTTTGATCTGTGAGAAGGTGGCCTGTGCCAGATGTAATGAGTGTTAACATTGTGGTTGTTGGAGTGAATGAGAACAACCCTGTTGCCCTCAATGCCTCCCCAAGTTGCTGCTGGTTGTGGTCAGCTCAGAGCCAATATCAGGTTATGTCAGTCATGGCTGCAGGAAATGGGCCCCTGACACAGAGCAATCCCATTCAATAGCTCTCTGAATCATGACTGATCTCCACACTCGGTAGAAAAATGTACTGGCAGGTTCAGAGGGTCCAACCAACTTTATCTGTTGCCCCATCCTTCTGATCTGATGAAGTTTTCTGTCCTTTACCTCTTCCTTCATGTGCCTCTGGTGGTTTTGTTTGAGGTACAGCTGCAATTACCTCTTCCATTCACCCCTGCTTTGAATACAATCTCACTCTGGGTGAATGAGTATTCGAACAGAGATTATGAGGTTTAGCAGATCTGGAATCTCAAATAAGGCAGCCTCAGAATCATTACCCCAGGAAATTTTTGTGTCTGCTTTGCTGAGTGATGCAAGGCCAAAAATTATTCAGGAGGCCATCTCACACTCAGGTTGAATCTCATCAGTGAGAGGCATCTTTTTAAAATACCTGGGCAGTAGGAGCCTAAAATCTCCTTGAAAGGGTTGCAAGATGAAGATGGAAGGATTTATGATCTGGGAGACCAGAATAGGCTCAGAGTGGGGCTTTGAAACTGGGCAGGGTGAGTAGTTCTTCTGTGTTCACCTTTCTTTTAAACTTTTTTTTTAGTCAAGTGTCTTCTCAGTAGTGGTACTAACAAGAAATTTTTATCAAACTTGATAATTAAGACTGGCAATCATTCCTCCAATCAGTGAACAGCTTTTCTCAATCCACTAACAGATTTCCTGTCTCTTCATGCTCGGTTCCTCTCAGGTCACTTGGCCCTTGATGTACTCTGGATGAAAAAGGAATACTCACAAGTAAGTTGAGCCAGTGTTTGTCTCCTCAGATATCAAAATTGACTCCCAGTTAAAAACATTGTGCTGTTTAAATATATTTCTTGGGATATTTTTTCATTTTGAACCAGTGTTTCCACCTTTGTCAGTGACACAGACACATTGCCATGAAAAACCAATAAGAAAGCACAGCTCTTATCTGCTGTAATCTAATAAGCCGTCAGTGTGGAAAAAAAAAAGGAGGTCAGCCAAATGCGGCTCCTTTCAGTTCAAAATTCTGAAAATGACTCACTCCTTATTTAGTCTTATAATGAGCTCCCGCCCACTTAGGGCAAGCTTCTAATTTCAGTTGCTCTGGCATAAATCCAGAGGGCTTCCATTGAAGTGGATGAAGCTCCCGTTTATTTACAGAGCTGTAAAGGAGATCAGATCCTGGGTGGGTGCCTCAGGTGGGTGCTGCTGCCTGTCACCAGGCAGAGCCCCCTGCTCCAGGATGGGAAGCTCTTTTCAGCTGGGACATGGGCTCTGGGGACCATCTCTGCTCCTGAGAGCTTGCTGAGAAGTTTCTGATCATGCTCTTGATGTCAGAGTAACATCATCTTTGTTTCTCTCTGTGTATTGCAGTACCAGACAGTTCAGTTCTCAAAGTCTACATTTTGTCTCTCAAAAGCCAGGGGTTCTTCATAGAAGTGTCAAATGTTTCGAAAGTGAACATGAGCACCATAGCTTCTCAAAGATTTCCAGTTCAGAGTGACTGTGAGAGACATCAGCAGTTAGACAGAAATGTATTGCTTAAGCAATCCTCACTCTTCTAACTTCACTTGCCTGCTAAGAGGAATGAAATTTAATCTGTCTGTATTTTTTCAATCATTTTCTCTCAACGCCCCTGCACTGATCCTCTGTCTTGTTTCCTGCTTTTCCCCATTGCTATTCTGGAAATCAACCCAAGGGTGTGCTTTAGATGGCTGACAGAAGTTGTGCAGAGGACACTGGGCACTGAAACTCCTGAATGTTTGTGGGAGGCTGCTTAGGGTTGGTGTCAGGGACTGCCTGGGCCCCTTGCCAAAACCTCATCCTGGAAGAAGTTCTTGGAGGGCTTTGAGAGTTGCTGAAATCTCAAGGCTACCCTGGTTAATAAAGGTGCTTCACAGCATATCAGAAATTGTTCATATGAAGGTCATTGGCTTGGGTTTAGGGACAGCACCTACCCTCATGGCAATAAAAATGTCTGTAATGGGTATCTGGGCTGCTGAAAGGGTATCAGGAGTCACGGTCCTTCATACCTGAGTGCAAACCTGTCCAGGGTAAAACAGTGCAGCAGGACAGAGAATCAAGATCCCACTGGACAAGCACCAACTGCACCTTGTGCATCCAACATTGTGGCAGGAAGGATCATGGAGGAAGTGCTGCCCTCCAGATCAGAACTTTGCCGAAAGCCTTGTTAAGCAGCTGTATATTTGAAGAGAACGAGAGAAAAACCTCCTACCTGAAACCTTTCAGGATTGGAGGTGGTCAGGATGTCAGCTTTGTATCCACGAGCTGACACCTTCTGAAGTGTTGAGTGCACATGGGTTTCAGTGTTGACTCAAATGAAGAGTACCTCCTACTCGAGCACAGTGACATTTCCTGCGCTCCTGGCCTGCCTCTGGTCACGCTTGTGCCAGCTGAGGCTGCAGCACACAAGGCTGGCAGAGAGCTCCAGCACATGCACCAGCCTCAAATATTCTATTTAATATTGACATTTTACCTCCTGGAGAATTGTGGTGGAGGTTATTGCTTTGGTATGGCTTAGTGAGATCTCATGTGTGAGACTATAAACGTCCAGGGTGAATTGTGTTCAGGCACTTACAAGCTTAGCCTGTCACAACCTGTTGTGATTTATTATGATTTAATATAATTCCTAGAAATTATTCTCTGTACACATGTTGTATAATTGTTTCACAGAAGGGCTGTTCCTAATCATCTGGCAGAAGCAAAGTTCAGGCTGAAGTCAGAGAGTTTCGGGTAAACAGGACAATTATATTCTCAAGCAAATTGCTGTTTCCATTATGTTCGGTAGCTTCTCATGGCAGCTTTGCTATTAATTCTTCTTCTGGGCTGTAAAACAGGTAAGATGTATTCTGTAGCAGGGTCAGATTGTTGGTGAGACTTCTGTTATCTGGTTCACAGTGGCCTGGGTCTGCTGCAGGGAGTGATGCAAGGCCACGTGCAGAGCTTCCTTGAGAAATGCTTTGGCAGCCCTGAGATCTGCATCTTTAGAGTCATTCCCTTTATGTAGGACAGTGACATGCCCTGATGCTCTGAAGGGTCCAGGTTGTTGTCCTTGCTGGGGGTGGGTCTAAGCTGGAGGAAGAACACACATCCAAAAACAAGTCTGATTTTTCAGAGTTCAGCTTGTGTTCTCTCACTGTTCCAAGAATGTTATAACACCATCAGAGACTTTCAAAGGATGTTACTCACAAATTTTGGTTTCAAACATGAACTCCTTTTAGGAGTGTTTATTTCATTTGCCTTTTTCCCTCTGTTTCTCCTGAAATTGATGCAGATCTGAATCAGTACAGTTTTGGAAAAAAATGCAAAGCTGCTACAGCTACAGGTTACTGCATGTAGCACCATTAGTTTGTTGTTTCACCACAGCATCACTCAAGATGCCTTTGCAATACATATGCAGACCATAAAATAACATTCCTAAGCAAAGAAGCACTTTGCTTCTTTGCTCCTTTGCTCCTTCCCCACTGTAGGTGTGACCAAATATCGTTCAAATCCCACGTGCCCCTTAATCTGCACAGCCTTGAACCCTAAGAGCATTTTTCTCCCAAAGTACCCCCTGGCCCCAGGTAAACTCTGAACAAGGTTGCCATGATATCAATACCTCTAGTTCTACTAAACCTCTTTTTATTGTAATTAATTTTTTTTCAGTGAACAGAGCACTGTTCTACCATAAATGAACAGAGTATTTCTACCATAAATGAACAGAGTATTTTTACCATAAATGAAGACAGAGAGGGTTACCCAGCCCTTGGGAAAGGCTCATGGCAGCTCTGCAGCCAGGGTTTGTTGTGAAGGTACCTTGAGCTGGTGCCAGTCCCATCCTCCTCCATCTGTCCAGCAGGGCAGGTGAGATGGCTTTTTCTGCCTAGAGGAGCCCCACTTGGGAGTTCAGGCCAACAATACTGCTACAGGAGACTGAACAAGTGCAGGTCTCCAGGGCCTGCGTTGAGATATTTTAGTTCTCTTTCAATTGGTTATAATTAGACATGGACCAGGTTGGAAATTCCCACCATCTGCTTTGAACCTTGCCTCACTAGAAAAGACACCCTGCTCTGAGGTGCCTCTCATCACTAACTGCTGACAAGCTTTCCCTTTGTAAACCTTCATCCCCGACCCCTTTGCAAAATCTTTCTCTGCTCCTATTTGGCTCTCGTGCCTTTAGCTCAGTGCTGGTGGTGTTCAAACAAAACTGGAAGCCCGGGCTGGTTTCCTGGAGGCTTTGTCGAAGTGCTTTTGTCACTCTGCCAGCTGCAATCGGTCCCCAGGGCTGTGACCTACTGCCAGCACTTCACCGTATGAAGCTGGGCTTGGAAACGCCAGAATGTACCTAAAAAAAAAAAAAAAAATTAAAAAAAATGCTGTTTTTAAATTAAAACTTTCCACATAGTTGATCTTTTGTCAAACAGTGATCTGAAATGACATGCCTGCTCTCCAAATCTAATCGTTAATTGGTCAATCGACCTCTAAGTGACTGGCATATTGCTCTGATCATCTGAAAGCCTTTTGGCACCGTTTCCGCGGCTCAGGTTTGCTGCTCGTACTTGTACAATCTGCTCGCAAAATGTCATCGCTCTGAATCACCGGGGCCAGCGCCAAGCCCTCCGGTGGCCACGGGAAGGGCTCCCCGGAGCCCCTGGCTCCGCGGCCGCGCTGCCGGGGCTGGGTGCGCAGGATGCTGCCCGCGGGCAGAGCCGGGGGCCAGCACCACCGCAGACCCCAATTTGTGCCGGGAGATGCACCCTCGCTGTCTGCTCTGATCCCGGGCAGCGTTCGCCAGCCCTTTATCAGATTTTAATACAAAACAAGGGCAATTAATTTCTACGCCCTTATCTTATCTCGCTGATCTTACAAGCCCTTTCAAAGTTCGGTTTCTTGTTTCCAGCTCCTGCACGCGGGCTGTGGCACGGTTTTAGTTCAGAAATCTGTAATTCAAACTTCAAGAGCAAACACACTTCCCATGCAGGTCTTTTCATAATTGGTTTTTGGGCTGGTCTGTTCTGTGACGTGTAATTGTTAGCAGTTGTAAAAAGATAACTCACATTTTTAAAAGCCTAACGCTTGCTCTGTGCAGATAAAAACTGTGACAAATTATGTTCCAAAAAAACCATAAAAGTGGAGAGGCATGTTAATAACCAAAGGTGAAGTTTCATCTGAAGGTCAGCAGGAGCTATTAAAGTGGTCAGTAATTCCAGGGTTTGCCAGCAGTGATTTGACCATATCACTTATCTACTCTGGTCCATGCTTAAGCATCTCCCTCCGTGAAAAAATAATCCACTGAGAGTAATACTGGAGGTCAGAGGTAACTATGGAGAAAAAGCAATATTGTCAAAATAAACCAGGCTTTCAAGTACAGACATTCAAATTCCCAGTCCATTAAAACATTGTGACTTTGACAATTTTACCATATTGTTTGGACACATTCTTTAAAATATTGCTTTTCATTATGTTCAGATTTAAAAACAAAAGGAAAGAAAAGGTTAAGCTGATCATGTTAAAAAGGATGTAAAGTAAGGTATTGCATTTCACACTGGCTGGTGAGCACTGGGTAATAAAAAGCAATTTTTAGTTTCAGAATTTCAGGGATGCCAAAATGGAGCCAAATAATAAATGTGGATATAATGCAAACTTCATGAAGCAGGAGCTGGAATTGCAAAGCACTTCTGCTGTCAGGAGGCTGAGGGAATCCCTCCTGCCCAGCCAGTATATCTGCTGGGTGGCACTGAAATGAGAGCAAGAGCCTAGTTTTGCTTTTTTAGAGCTGGCATCCACCTGTAGGGGATGGGTAAAGTTCTTCCTGATGTCTGTGCAAGGACTTGGAAAGCAGAACTTGTGTAGCTCAGTCACTGCTAAGCTAGGCTCAGCAAAGCCGTGTTTAGCTCCTGGCTACATCTCAGGTACCTTGGGTTAGACTTGGGTTGTTGCTTGAAGTCCTGGACTTAAGATTTAGGGAAACACAATAGAAGAGGAGATGTTTTTCTTTCCTCTACCTGCCTTGGCTGCAGGCATTGGGGTCCAGCTGAGCTTGCACTGTGTACCTACAGCACCCAGGGCAACAAAGTTTGTAGCTTCTGACCTTTCCTGGTTTATTAGACTCCTAAAGTGATCCACATTATCCAAAGACAGCCTCTCCTTCATTAATTTCATTTTAAGTTATTATTGTAAGTAATGCTACCCTCTTGACATTTTTCAACATGAAATAGTCACTGTGCAAGACATTTTCTGTGTGTTTGTGTGGTATGTTGAAGTGTTTGCCTGTGTTGTGCATATGTTATGGAGTATATGCCAGTATATTTTGGTGTAGTCTGTTAAGTATATTTTAGTACAGTTTTTTGTTCAAAAGAAACTTTTTGTGGTTAAACGATGCTTTAATATGTTTCAAAGGGCAAGTGTTCACAAGAACTGCAATGCATATTTCATGTAAAATCCTGGAACAGCTCTGATAAATATGGATTATAGCTGGATAATTTACATGTTCAAAACATGTTCTCTCATTTACATATGGAACTACAATGGTTCACTGCTGCAGGCACTATTTTTACATATTCAGTGTATTTTAAAAAACACCCAAATCCCAACACAAAAGTTTACGAAGTTTAATTTATATCTCAACAAGGGAATATGTAGTGAGGCATGTAATGAAAATGTCCTGTTTACTTCTGTCATTTTGAATGCTCTAATTTTCTAACACTTGAGGCAATTCAATAACATTATTGATTCACACATGTTCTGTAACGTTGCCTTTGCAATGAGATCCAGCAGAAGAGAAGCCACACATCTGCATACACCTGAGACTTGCAGCACTTTGGAATTGAACCTGTTCAGTGTTTAGACAGATGCTCTCCAGCTGCTGCCTTTGAGACGTTCATCATAACCAGTACCAAGTTCATACACAATGTGTATGTTGTAGGCTGTGTCCCATACATAACATTTAGCAAATATGGTGTATGATGTGCATTTATCCCTGTGCTACACAGTAGAAAATTCCAAGCTTTTCCATTTTGTGAGAGGGGTGTGTAAAAACAAAACCCCTGTATTGCAAAACACGGATGAGGGAGCACAAAATGAACCTCAGGACCGACTGAAAATTTTTTGGGTGGTGTTCTTTAGCTGATATCTAAACTATCCAACCTGCACCATGAATCTGGAAAATGGAACCAGCAGTCTTGTCAGAACAGGCTTTCTCATCTGCTTCTGGCTACTTGCTCTCAGTGATTCCTGGGAAAATCAAGAGCAGCCCCTTGATGCTGTTTTGGCTCTTACACTGTAATCCAGCCAAAAATCAAAGTACAAGAGGCCCTACAGCCTCTTCAGAAGGGTTGGGATCTGCTTGGGACCTCAGTGGGGAAGACCCTGGGAAAATATTTCCTCCTGAATTAATTCAGCAGCACCTGAATCTAATGTCAAAGCAATGTATTTCTAAAAATATCCATAGGAACAGCAAGTTCAGGTTGTTGAATACCCCCTCTCTGTTCACTTAGTTCCTTTTTGCTACTCTGATTTTCTTTTTTTCTGTCCCTTTGCAGGAGGATTACTGAGACACAGTAAGACCCAGTGGTGGCAGTAATGGTAGTTTTACAGCTTGCCTTAGCTAACCATTATCAGGCCACTCAGTGCACGGAGTGGAAGGCACAATATTGCTTTAACACCCCTCTGATTTCCTTCCTCCCAGGGGGCAAATGCTCTGCAGAGAAACCTCCACACTGCTGACCACAATTGCTGTAATTTGTTAGTCTAATGGGAAAACATACACAGCCTTTCAAAACTGGAAGTATAAAATAATATTGTGTGATACTTTACATAAATGGGGCTTGTGCTTGGAAGTTCCTCTGCTTGAGCTCTTCCCTGGGAGAGCCTTGATTACCTGGATTAGCTCTCCCTGGTAAGAAAAGCACTTATTAATAAATTATGCACCTGCAGTTAGTTGTTGCCTTACAAAAAAGGTTAAAACAGCTGTAGGAGGTGATTTTCTGCATGAGAACCAAATCTGCAGGCTGAAGACTCATTTAGTAATTAAACTTGAGTTACCTAGAAACAAACACTGAGTGTCTGCAATTCTTGGACTCAAACTGTCCAGATAAAGAGAAGGTTTGGGGTTACATCATTTATCCTCTAGAGAAACTGTCTGATGGCAAGTGACACTGTGACTGATGCAGGGAACTGCAGTGAGTGTGATGAGTAGCAGAGGCAGGAGGGGCTGAGCAGCACCTGCCCCACTGCAAAGCCAGAGCTGGGTGTTTGTAGGCATCTAAGCCTAATCTGTGTTTCTAAAATGTGTTTAAATTCCCAAGGGCAGAAACTGATGCTCTGCAGGGTTTCTCTAAACTGCCAGGGAAGATTTAAGTCCTACAGAGGCTTTTATGACTGTACACCCCCAAGTCATGTACAAGCAGGCCTGTAGCACCTCGTCTGTGTGCTGTGGATGTGATCAATTCATTTTCTTCTTTTTTGTCAGCTGCTTTCAAATAATTTTCCTGTGGTTTGCACTTCCAGCACTTCCCTGCCCAGAGCAGCATCCACATATCCCATCCTGGATGGGAAGTTCCTGTGGCTATCTCCAAAGCCATGCTGAAACCTGGATCCTTCTGACCCTTTGGGTTAGTTAGGGAGCTCAGTTAGTTGAAGAGACAGATCCCTCAAGAAATCTGGTTTGCCAACTCAGTATTTGGTGGACTTTTCTCTAGGTCTGTTTGAATTGTTATGAGGAAGTGCTAAGGTGACAGAACTGCTGTAACTACGAACAGCAAAATTACCAAAGCTGGCTGCAAAACGGCTCACTGTGGACTCTTAGTTTTCCTCTTGTGTAATTCCTTAACATCCCCTACATATTAGGGTTTTTTTCTCCATGAAAACAACAATATAGGTTTTCTGGGGCTCTTGCTCGTTGTGTGGTGTGTGCTGTGGGTACCAGGTTGCTCAGGAGCTGATGCAGGTAGCTCTGCAGTTCAAAAGCACTGCCGTGGAAAGCTGTCCCAACACCCCAGGCAGGGGGGTGGGAGCAAGAAGGGCCAGCTGCACTTAAATAAATACATAGAACAAATCTTTCCTATACCTGATCAATATTAATAATGAAGTTGAGTGGCTGAACAGGATGTATATTTTATTCTGAGGGGAAAATGAGGGAAATAAAAACAGAGACAAAATACTTCTGCTGCTAATCAGACCTAAAGTTTAATAGCTGCAGAATTATCACAGGGCTGCTGTAACTGCCTGCAGTTGTTTGAAAAAGAGTCTTGAGTTTGCATGTTGTGAGTTATTGGAAAATCTCTCTGCCATTAAGTGCTTTGATGAAAGATGTACTTAAGGTCTAACATGACCAGAGGAAGCAGAGGAACAAGCGAGTGCTGTTGCTGAAGATGCCTGAAAGATAGATTATATGGTGTCATATGGTATTTGATGCCTTAACTGGAAAATGTCTGAGCCAAAAATGAGTTAGACTAGTGAGATGCAAGCTCTTTGCAACTTCCTAAGCTTAGTTCAGGCTCAGGTGTTTCCAAGTTCAAATGCAGCTTATCCACTTTGTGCTTGAATAACAAGCTGAATTGGAAAGATATTTCTTCTCGGGCAGGAGGTTCTGCTGCTTTGGTTGGAGGCTTTTCACAGGCTGGCCAAGAAAAACATCAGATAATCAATCTTTTTGTGATTCTTGCTACAAACTTATTCAGTTCCAGCTTTCTGTGGAGAAATGGTCAGAGGAGTAAATAAAAAAAAAAATCCCTCTTGCAACTCAAGGACCATAAATCTGAGCATAAATTGAGAGGTGAAATAGTTGCTTTCAAGTCTGAAACTATAAAAGAAGAAGAAAAAAAAAATCAGATGATCCACTTAGAAATCCTTGTTGCTAGGACATCTTGTTTCCAGTTTTTCTCTCTCAAGGGTTCTTGAGACAGTTCTTTTCTCTCAAACGATATTTACTCAGGGTAACCCCCACATCACAAACACACTTATCTCTGCTTTATATCAGCCTTAAGGATTAGGAATATGGATCTGTTTTCCAGACTGACCGTCTGACTTGCTGACCTGAGCTTGTTCGCTCACAAAGCAGCACATGATGCCACTCTTGTCAAAACCACAATTAGTCAAAACCCTTTACAGGAAACCTGAGCCCAATAAGGATGGATAAAATAGGAAATCATGTGATTCATCCATAACCTGCTCATAGCATAAAGGTACATGGATCTCTCCTGCATCCTCTTGCCAGCTGCAGTCACGTCAGTGAAGCGAGCAATGAACAGATTGATGTTTCTAGGGTATTTTTCATCTTCCAAACTCTTTCAACAATTAAAAACAAATTTTCACTTCACACTTGGAGAAAATACAACTATTTTTGTCCATGGTGCAGCTGAATGCTCTTTGCTCTTAGAGTGTCTTGGAGTCTCTGGTGTGGGTCACCAAGTTCCTGGATTGGCACTTGAGTGTGGGGTCCCTGCCTCCCTCTCCCCTCCCAGCCAGGCCTGGCACGTTGCTGTCTATGCTCTCTCTCCTGTTCAATCCTCCTGAAATTTTGACTTGCCCAACAAGCCAGTTCTGGGAACTAACTGCAAACTGCCTGTGGAATGTAATGGTTTTAGAAGCCTCTTCATTTTCCAGTGTGTCCTATACCCAGGGAGACCACAGGGATTTTTCTGCTGACAACTTGGATGTCCCAGCCCCTCCAACACAAAGGCATAGGGCATCTCTCACTTATTAAACTTGGAAACAGAGCCACAAACCAAATGATTCCTTTTAGTATGCATGGTGCTGGAATTGGTTAAAGTCTCACCAGGGAATATTTGAATTGATATTATTATTATTATTGTTATTATTCTACAAACACAATAAAATAACAGCTACGGTGCAATTGCTGAGATGAAATGTCTTCACACAAAAATAATAATTATTTTAAAAAGTAAATTGAGAACTGTTCATGCTAGGGAGAGGAACATGAGGGAAATGACACAAATACTGCAGCTTGATGCAGACTCTTCACTTGTGCTATTGAGTTTTCCATCACCATGACCCTAAAAATAGGAAAGGGTCAGTACATCAGTGCCTCTGTTGGGAGAGCATCAGTCCTGGCATGGTGTTCACCACCAGAGCACCTCAGCTCTGCCCTGGGCAGGTTCTCAGCCACAGTGGATCTGCCTTTTTCAGTCTGTACAACAGTAAGCTGTTGTGATTGCAATTCAGAAAGGAGTGGAATAAATGCTGTGTGTTTTATAACTGGTGTCTAATCCAGCATGAGTTCCTGCTGAAGCTATTCTTGCAGCTGGACATTCATAATCCCAAACCTTTCCTTAGGCAGGGGCAGTGTGAGAGTTTCCCTGCTACCTTGCCATATGTTTTCAGAATCAGAGCTGCCTGGTACCTCTGAGCTCTGTGCTTTTCTCCTGAATCTGTTGTAACACTGTTCCAAGTTCAAAGCAGATGTGCTGGAAAGCCTGCACAGGTTGGTTGTTCTTATATGTACCCAGACTTGGAATGACCTCAGCTATCAGAAGAAAGAGGCAGTGCATAAACCATGCAGGATTAGTTTCTCTGCTTTAAAACACTCCTGTCTAAACTTGGCTCATTTGGGTGAGAGATTTTTGGCTGAGAGGATTTTGGTGAGCGGTGCCAGGGGAAGGTTACTGCTGTTCCTCTGGCACTGCCACTTGGATGCGGACAATCTTTGCAAAACCAAGGTGAAATGGCAGATCCATTTGTTTTACCATGTCTCTGCAATGCAGAAAATTAAGGCATAATAGGATATTTCCTTTTGTACAGTACTAAAATTTGGTTCTCTGTCCTGGCCACAAGGGCTGGCTGAAACTGAAAGGTACCTCAGGATTCAACTTTCAACTCAGATGTTTTTCTGCAATGTTTTTGAGGTGGAGTATGAATCCACAGTCAAGCCAGCAGCTTTTCTAACTCAGTTTGCAGAACTGTTTCAAAACTGATTGAAAGTTCTTTCACTGTCTCCACATGATGTGTGCAGTCTGAGAGACTTAATGGGAGAGTAAAACTGTTCAGTTGAAGCAAAATTCAGATATTGGGGATTTTTATTACTTAATCAGCACTTGATTAATATATGTGAGTGGACTTGGGATCAAGTTCATAGTTAGATTTTCCCAAAATGTGCCTACATTCCCAACCTTGTGGCTGTCATTGACTAACCTTTGAATGGAACACATGGGCAAAGGATCAAACCCACTATCGCATTTTACTTCTCCTAACTGTAATATGTTGCATCTCCTCTCCCCCAAATAGATACTCTGAGGCTTTGCTGATTCAAGTTAAAAATTAATGAAAGCAGCCTTAGCACTCACAAGTAACCACACAAAAACAACATGGTGAGGGTGAGCAGGGGAAGAAGGGTAATTTCGAGAAAGAGCCTGACTTCTGAGATAACTTCAGTGTGGCTTGTCTTTATAACAGATAAAGTAATTTCATCACAATTATGACCAAAAAAAAATGGAAAACAGATCTCTCTGCCCCTGCTGTGACTCCACCGTGCTGTTGTTTGGAGTCTGTAAATGTGTAGGACTGCAAGTACGCCCTCCTTAGACTTATATAATTAGCATGTTGTATGTCGTCAGATTTATTGCCAGCACTCCCAGTGAAGCCCCTCCACTCCCACTCCAGTCTTGCTGCCAGCTATAATGTTCAGTCTCTCTATCTGCCATTAGATTTTCGTGATGCTGCTCAGTGCAGCAGGTCACCAGTGTCTGGGTGGTTTCTCCTACCCTCCTTCCCCATGTGATGTAATCGTTCATAAGACTGACAGCCCGTGCAATAAAACTGTTTCAGATATCTATTAATATTTTAACATGCTTTTAAGAAAATTCGGCCTTTTGTAGTCCTGGTCTCATAACAGACACGTGTAATGATTAGTGATACACATTACACTCCAGAGCAGTCACTCTGTAGGTTTGTTCCCTTCACTTGAACTCATGTTTTAGTATCTATTATTACAAAAAAATATTTTTCAGTAATTTGTTTAGATATTATGTTGGATTAATGTGATGACTAGAATAAAACTACTCCTTTCCCCCTCCCCCCAAAAAAAAGAAAGACTGTGATTAAGACTATAGTTTGGTTTCTTTAACTCCAAGCCTAGGCTTTGCTTTTGCCCTCTGGTACCTGCTCTAAACCAAACGCAGCTGGGCTGTGGGTGTGTGTCTGTGGCCCTCAAGGATGTCAACTCCAGGTCCCAAGCCAGTGACAAAAGCTGTCACGTTTATATTAACAACAGGGCTGCTTGTTTTATTTTGTGAAATCCACACCCACAGAGTCTCTTCTTCATGGCCATGAGTCTGCCCCACCTGGGGCTCCCATTTGGGAGCCACCCACCCCATCTCACTCAGATCTCACACAGCCAAAGTTATCTTCCACGGCTGAGAAGCTGTAGCCACACAAAGGAGAGCACGCAGCGTGTTAATAAGGATCTATAAATTAATCTGTATATAACACCTTGCGAACACTTAGGTTTTATAGGGATTGTGAGCTGAAAGCTTTGCCAGTCATTCATCCTTTATTGTGTTCATTAGGGGAATATGACACCTCGATACCAAATATCTGCACGTATAATAAAGCACCTCAGTGAATTAAGTGGGTGATTGGTACAGTATTTCTCCTTTCCACTAATCAGAAATGTAGGATGTATTACTCCTGTGGAATCCTTAGACATTCCCATATAGACAAATTAACTAACTGGCTGTTAATAATGTTCAAGGGATTTAAAATAATATATTTTCAGTCTTTTATAAGGTTGATTTAAATCTATAAGCTTGGATTGGACATACAGAAAGGGCAAAGATGTGGCTGCACTTACCAGCCTAAGAGAATAAAGAGGGTACTTTTTCTGTCACATATGAATTAAAATACTGGCCAAATATTTTCAGTATTTACTACTCAGAGGAGGTGAAAACAAAGGAGTGTCTTGACCACTAGAAATGCCACAAATGCTGGTGACATGGATGGAAGTCAAGGCCTGCTTGTTTATTCACATCTTGTAGGTGGCACCCCCACGTTGCAGGTAACATTTGCTGTAGTTGACAAGGAGAGCTCATCCAGGTGCCATGAAGAGCTCTCTGTCCCACATAAGGGGAAAAACTGGGATTGTTCTGGTGACATTAATGAAACCTTCAGGTTTTTGTCAATGCCGTGGTATTAATAGCACCAACATTGACTCAGCAAAGTGTGTGCTTAAAGACCTGGACAGGAATGCTCTTGTTCCTTCACTGGGACCCAGGTACCTCATACATTCTGTGTGGAATGAGATCCCACCAAAGCAGGTTCTTGAAATAAAGACAAACTTTGAGTATTTTCCTTTCCATTTTAGTATTTAGTATTTCCTTGAGACACCTCAACTAATTCTATCAGTCTTTTACACAGTTCTTAAATGCATTTGTGGTATCAATGTGCACTTCATCCTAAAGATAACCTGCACTTCCAGGTGAAGAGATCGGAGCAAGGAGAAACCATTTGTCTCTCACTGTGGGGAGAGAGCTTCATATTTAACTAAGATTAAATTGATTTAAATTTGTATTGATATTCTCTTAGTGAAACATCATAGCTAAACTCACTTAAGTCCTGAAATGAAGGTGAGGTAAAAACGAGTGTGTATTATTTGCATGTGTATCTCTGCCCTGCATGCACACCTCTGCTCCCAGTGCCAGTAGGAACACATGCTTTTCATAATATTGGAGATATTAATTGTTGATATTAATTGTTGATTTGCTGTGTACCCTGCAGGAAATCAACAACCAGCAGACCCCATGCTCCTCTGACCACATCAGCTCAGTCGTGGTGTTATGCTGGCCAGCGAGTCTGACCAGATCATAGCCCAGGAGAGCTCAGCCATTTTCAGATCCTTTTGAACCTATTTCCTGTGAATTTTGCTTTTCCTCTATCCAGTGTCTAAGGCTCATTTACAAAAGAACTAGAATTACCTGGGGTTTGGGTTTTGGGAGAAATAACTCATGATAAAACCTGGAGGCACAGCAAAGCTTAGAATCAGGCAAATAAAAAGACAACTTTTTTGTTTCTTTTTAGTTGGATGTTTGGGGGTTGGATTATTTAGAGGAGATTTTTGGCTATTATTATTATTTTTAAATTTAAAATCATCTCACACTATCATAATCTGTTGTTTGGGGGTATTTTTTGAGGGGGGGGAGGTATGGGACCTGGCCATACTCTGACTTTTTGGGTTCAGAAACACTTCAGACATGCTGAATTAAAAGTAGAGGCAGAATCAGCTGCTGTAATTAACTTTTCACCATTTAAAAATAAGCACAAATATGGTTTGTGCTTACACCATAAGTAGAAAAACCATTGTAGCAGAGGGCGAAAAAATTATCAGGCAGAGGTGCTTTTGAGCTTGTCATAGCTGCTGTGGCTTTTATCCCATATCAGGCTGACAGATGAGATAAAACCCCCACATTTTAGTCAGATCCTATTGTTTTGTCAGAGTTACTTAAATGTATTTACAATCTCCGAAGCACTTTTTTTATAGTAATGGTAGTGAAGCCCTTCCAGAAGGAATAAAGATGATATAACATTCTCGAGTACCTCTGTCTTCCTAATGGAATGACTTACATTGCAGGGGATATTGTTCTGCTGAGCTCCACTAAAATACATATTTACTAGTCAATCTAGTAGTCGTCTTGGCAGTCAATGCCATGATATCACAGCGCTGTGTCTTTCAGGAGAACAACAAAGCAAGCAGAAATTCTTTCCCTGGGACCTTTTTTTGTCTCCATTGATACTTCTATATTTAAAAGAAACCACATCATTAAATGAGAATGAGCCACCCTGCTACGCAGTGCAGGCATCGTGTTCCTCTTTGGGATTTCATGGGAAATAGGGCATGCCAGGTCAGGGCTGCTGTAAACATTGCATGCACCTGGGGCTGCCCAGCTACCTCAGCCAGGGCTGCTCCCTGCAGAACAGGAATGGAAGAGAAACAGGACAAAAAGGTGATGAACTGTTTTGAATGAACTGGAGACCTCCCCTGGTATGAAGGTACTCCATGCAGGCCTTGTTTTTTTTCATTTACTGAGAATGCCATCCCAAGATATTGGTAATCCCTGAGGAATAATGATGGGTGACTGGGAGTTGCACACCTGGATTGTAGTTTATGCTGGGATTTCTGGTCTTCTTTGAGGAACCTTATTCTCTTTTCCCATTACAGCCAAAAGCTCAAGAGAAGTCCTGCCATTCATGCTCTCAGGAAAAAAAAAGATAAGACAGGGTGATTTTGGGGTTTCTGAGCTGAGAGAACTTCAACTGCCTGGCACTCCTGTAAATGTGCCCCTCATCCTTACACAAGAAAATTAACCCTAATGTGGGACAGTTTCTGTCTGCTCATATCCCTTGGGAAGAGATCCAGTTCAAAAATGTCTTCCTCCCTTATCAGCATTGCACTGAAAAGCAACAAAACACAAGATAAACCCTCGAGCACACAAAGGCAGCTATGAAAAGCTTTGAAACCCCATTCCCATAGCATTTGATCAGCTGTTGAGCCAGGAGATCATTACACCATAGATTAAGCAGAGGGCCATTGTGACCTTCATTGTCCCAGTGAGGCACCACAAAGTTATTTAGCACCGGTGCTCCTGTAACGATGACACATTGGGAAAATTGAGTGCTCGGTGGAGCCCTGATTCAGGCTCCACTTTGTGCTTTGCTGGCCTGGTAGGAGTGTGCAGGGCTGGAACAAGCTGCTCCACCATCCTCCAGGGTGTTTGCCTCTGTTTGTGCCTCTGTCTTGGAATAAAGGTGGGGAAGGTGCTTGAGGTCTCTGGCATCAGGGAGGCATGTGGGGGGTCATGGGTGTGAGTGTTCTCTCTTGGCACAGCCCTGCTGTGCTTACAGCTCTGTGTTCCATGTATTTGTGGTTTGTTGTGACTGTGTCCCTGTCAAGGAACACACATGAGAAACCATTAATAAGGAGAAGATTTGACAGGAGGGGGAGCAGATTGAGAGCAGTGCAGGGAGTGCTCTGGCTTGGGAGGGAGACAGGACACTCAACAAGGCACAGCATTAAAACAAAACACCTTAATTTTGGTTTCAGCAGCTCTCATAGGCCTTCACGGCTTGTTTATCAAGGCAAAAAGTTGTCACAGCACATTAATGGGGTGTAGGCAGTCCTGGAGACACCACACTTTGGGTATCTGACTGCATATGAGGCACACCAGGATTTCATCCACTTCCTTTGGTGTCCTTTTCCATGACAGCACATTGATGCTTGTCCAGAACAGGAAGGATTTGTCTACTTTTGGAATAAGGAGATCTACTTCAAGAATTCATACGGAGCCAAATGATTGTAATTATATAATTTGAACTTTATAAACTGCTTAAAAGAATGAACACCTCTATTCAATGGAAAAGTGAATGTTTTCCAGAAACTGAAACACTCTTATTTTGTACCTGTGTAACCTGTGATTTGTTTTGGCAGCTACCTTAAGGTGCTGCCAGCTGTGAAAAAAGCTATCGCATGTCCCTGCCATTCAGTGTGGGTGAAATGATCTCTGTAGATGGAGCATGTGAATATCAGTTTGCTACATTTATAAAGAGCTTTAGGGTACTTCAGAATGAAAGGTCCTATAGTAGTGAGAGATATTGTTACTATAAAAACATTTTATCCTGTTTTAGTATGATAGTTTATTGAGTTTTAAAGTACTTTTCATGGCAAGCATATATATTAACAGCGGCAGCAGAAACAGATGGGAATAAATACATGTTTTCAAATGAACTTCCTGGGTCAAATTCTGTATGATGTAAACATCGAGTAAGAATGTTTAACTTGGAGACCCATTTTTTAATAGATTAAATTACAGTCTTTTGAGTTATATTATGGCTGGTTTCATGTCTGAGTAGGAGTGAAGTAGCTCTTGTGCTTCAAAGCTGACTTGAAAGGAGTTTGTCCTTCCCCGGTGTTGCAGCAGCTCCAGGCAGACACCTACAGCCTTGTTTCCCACTCTGTAAAGGGCTCAACAGTGTAAGACAAATTTAGTAGGAGAAGCACGAATGGATCGTACCCCTGAGGAACTTTTTGTGTAGATGTGGCACGAGGGAAATGCCAGCAATAGTTCCTGTGACTGACCACACCTACAACAGCAGCCCCTGCGAGGAGTGGGGACAAACCGCGTCTGTCTCCTCACCTAGAGAGGGGCGTCCATGGAGGAGCTGAGCTGAATTGTCTAAGTGCTCTCATTGTTCATCACAAACTGATTCTAAAGGACGATCTGGGGCTCTTTCATGTCTAGCCAGAAGTCTATACATGGATTTCTGTTTGTGCTGGAAAAACCCTCCTTGTGAGGCGTTTTTCATCCTTGCAAAAATACAGAGATCAGTTTTGTAAAGGCAAGACAAAAACATTTGCATCCTTTGCAAAGGCCTTTCTCTAATAATGTTGTCTTTCAGTATATCTATACAAAAGTTAAGCAAATCTTAATAATTTTTCCCTGTTTTATATATGCACTACTTTGTTACTACTCTAGGTAAAATAATGCATTAAAATAAGAGTATTAATGATACAGTGCTGGGGAAATATAACTGACTGTAGTGTTGAAGAAATGCACTGTACACAAAAAAGTGAACAGTCCCCTTGACAAAAAAATAAATTAAAATGAAAGCAAAAAATCAGCACCTCAATGAATAATTTAGGTTCCAATTTCTTCTCCCTGCCTCTGATGACTCTGCATCTCTTCACACCCATTCGCTAGAAATCATAATAAAATTAATACAAGTTATTCTTAGCCAGGCCTATAGGTGATATTGAGCATGTGGCAATGTGTATTAAAAAAAAACTTGATATACTATAAAAACCCCATCCCTACAAAAAGGTGACATAGTCCTTTAAAAATAGCTCTTCCAATCCATTGTGCAAAGACACTGACAAAGATTGACAGCTTTTAGAAAGGTGTAATGTTCCCAAGCCAACTGCTAGCACAGCTCAACAAGATAAAGATCAGTAATTCGATCCAGAGGAGAAGGCTAAATGTTAGAGGTTAAGCTGCTATGTTCCTACTACTAATCAAGCTTCAACACCTTATTTTAGCATCATCAGACCTCAATAAGGAAATGGTGAATTATTAAAGCTCCAGCATCCTGGTACACATTGATGCTCTTCTGAGAAGCTGTGGTTTAATACATGCTGGCTGTCGTCTTAATTGACACGTGCTGGATCTTTCTAAGTACCAGTGTGCTATTTTTTCTTTCTTTTGCTTGGATACTGATAATTTAAGGTTAAGATACTTTTAAGGTGCAGTATGCTGCTCTAATGAGGACTTAATGGAGTGGAACAGTGATCGTTTGTACAAACTACACTGGACAGACTCCTACTGCATATCAAAATCGAGACAGTTCTGATCCTGACACTGCACCTACTTTTGTCCCAGCCTTCATCAGCACATTTTTAACCTGGTTTCCTAATGAAATGAGGCTCAGGTGGCTGTGCTCTCCACCAGATCTCTTCTGCCCTCATGGCTTTCAAACTCTCTAGCCGATGTCAGCCAAATCTGACCGATGGTAAACTCCTACAAGGGAAAATCAGGGCAAGGAGCAAGATCTTCAGTAGTGGCCTTCTCTGTCTGACAGTGGGCACTGGGACAGGTCTTTGAAGAAATTTTTCCTTCCTGTAAAAGCATTCAGCTGAGAAACTTGTTTGGAATGCTCTTATTGTTTATGTAGAGTTGAGAAAAGAGTTTAACTTAGACTTTAAAAATACTTTCAAAAATTCACTATTAGCAAAAGTGCTTTCACTTATTTCAGGGGATGTTGCCTCTATGTGTATTATACCATAAGAACCAGAGAGGTCTGAGGGCCAAATTCTGCTTTCATTTCCCACAAAATATTCCATTTGAAGAAGACAGGTCAAGTTTCCAGGTTAGTTTTACATAAGAAAAGGAATACACAGAGCAGTCAGCACTGCTTCAGTTGCTCCCCCTGAGCCTGTGAGAAGTGCTGATTGCAGGGACAGTTTCCTGCACTATGCTCAGGCCAGCTAACAGGCCCGTTTGTATTTATTATCAGCCAAATTTCCAGCCAACATTAGGCTGAGTGTCATCATATTTAACACAGGGACATAAATTCCATCGATGCTCTAATTTACACTAATGGTAAATAAAAGAGTTAATCCAGAATTACACCGAGCAGTGCCCACTAATATGCCTAAAATATCCAGTGTGATCATTACTAGTCACAACCCTCCAAAGCTATTTCCTGGCATCTGCACTCCCCAGGGGCAGATACCCACAGCATTAGTCAAGCCAGGCACTCCTGCTGCTACTGCATCTCCAAAAAATACTGCTCTTAAAAAGAGACAATGATGATGTCTGTTTTATTTGCAGTCACACTGATGTGATAAACAGCCCAGGGTTTTTTGCCAGCAATAAATGGGAATTTTGTCCCAGATATAGTTGCAGTACCTTTGGCATAAATATTAGATTTATTTATTTAATAATGTTCTTTCCCAGTTTTCCAAGTCTAAAGTGACTTTCTTGAGGGGCCAGTCTGCCTTTTGGGGATTTTAGCTCACAAAAACCAGTATTCTTCCCCAGCTCTGTAAATATAGTTATTATAGCTGATTGCTTCAGTGCTAATTCCATCACTGTGACACCCTGTGCATGTATGAGGTGCAAAGAGCAGCCTAGCAGGGTTATGCTAAAGGAAATCCTGGGAAGTCTGCAATTATTGCACAGATTGGTGTGATAGAAATGCAGCCTCTTTGTCCTTGCAAGAATCTTTTGACACCAAAAAAAAAAAAAAAAATCACATAAAATGTTCCCATTTCACAAATGAGTCCTCCTGGCATTTTCTATTCGTTCCTGTAAAATTACTGACAACTATACACATTTCTATAATATTACTTCAATCTGCATCACTAGGAAAACCTAAGAGCTTATTAAAGAGATTTATTCTTTCAGTCTTCAAGGTGTAAAGCAGTTTCTTACAAATGTGCCCCATCAGCTTGATGCATGTCTGTGGAAAGGGGACTCCAGCTTAAAAGGGTTTTTAAGTGAGCCGTGTTCCCTGCATTCCCAAGGTGGTGAGCAGGAGGCACTGGGGCAATTCCCATCAGCAGCGCATTTGCCATTTAATTCCTTAACAAATGCAGAGGCTTTAGAGACACCTTGTAACTCCACAGAAACCTGGGTACTCACTCTGTGACAGGTGCCGTGCCACCCATCTGCTGTTGTCACTTCTGACCTGCACGTGCATCAATCCAGAAGCTGTCTCTGGTGGGGACTGAAGCACAGGGCTTTGGCTTTTGTAGTTAACAGTCACCTCACTTTTGGTTGCTTGGATATCTCAGACTTTTTTTTTCTATTTAATTTAAAGATAAAAAAAAGAAATGGGTATATAATCAAGTAGAGCTTGTGTTTCCAAGCAATGACAGTCATTTCTCTTCCACTAAGTGAAAGTCCAACTATATTGACAATGCCACTGAGAAATTAGTGGGACTCAGCAGAAGGAATGTTAGCAATACTGGTCCTGAAACAGCAGCTTGTTATACACAGGAGAAATAGTAGTTTTGTGGAGTGGTTCTCCTTCTTCTGCTCTCACAGCAAAAGCAATGAAAAAAACCCCAACACATAAAGATGCCAAGGATCCCTCAGCATTTTAGAATTTAATTGTATTGTACATTTTTTCTTCTTTTTATTTGAAATCTAGAATGCATTCTGCATTGGCAGTCTGAGGAGAGCTGAAGTCAGTAATTCAGCAGGCTGTAAAACCCATTGTAGCTGGAGGTGCTGATTGTGGAAGGGCTCCACTGCCCAGACCCTGAGCAGAGCAGTGACTGCAGGCAGTTTGCAAGCGTGTGGTGTAACAGAGGCCTGACACTGCTCCAGCATTTATCCAGAACCTGTGAATCTCCTTAGCAGGCTGGAAATTTGTACCAGCAGCAAGCCCAGGGCAGCCAGTTTGGGCTGTGAGAGCTGCACAGCGCCTGGTGCTTCTGACAGGGAGGAGCTAAAAATCTGTTCCCATTGCTAAATGGTTTAACCTTTTTTAATCAGTCTTAGAGTTCATAAAGTGGAACTAGATTATCTTGACTGTGTTGCCACCTAGAAATTTTTTCTCTGCAAATACCTTTTCCTCTAGTCCGTGTTACCAGGCAGGAGGAAAACCCTGACTCCTGCCATCACTGCCCACCTCCCAGCCCTGATTTTCCTCTCCCAAAGTGCCTTCTGGAGCTGTTCCAGACAACAGCCCTCAGCTTGGAGGAATCACAGGGGGAGGGTGGGTTTTTGTACATAGCACATAAATCTGTTTGTCAGCTCCGTGTCTGGACTCAATTTTTCCCCAGAAGTGCCTACAAGTACATCCATGTGTACATCCAAGTGTGAGTACAGACATTGGCGCTTTGAAATGCTGCTCTTAACTTCAGGTTTGCCAGCCAGGTGGGTACTGTAGCTCAGAGGGGATGGTCAACAGTGAATAGTCCCAGCCTCAGTGGAATTCATCACCTGGGAGGGGAAATTACCCCACCACTACACCTTTGCTTTTTCCTGTCCCCATTCAAACATTACAGCATTGCAGGAGCAAGCTGAAAATTATCAAAAGATTAATCCTCAACTTCACCTGAGCTTAGGGGTGGTGTGGGAAGAGGGAACAGCAGGGTCTGGGGATACTCGCTCCTGGGTTAAGTTTCCTTCAGTCTTCCCTGCCCTAGCAACAGTGACAGTATTTTTTAAAGTAACAGCTTCTCTCTCTGCTAAAAAGCAAACTCCGCTCTGGTTGCGTCTCTTTTCTGGGCGTGCGGAGCTGTAACGTGAGGAAGCTCAGCCTGGGAAATAGACTGGCTTGAGCTCTTTCCAAATAACGCAGGGAAAGCTGGTAGCGGCAACATGACACTGTCAACAAATTGACAATTCACATTCCCTCATGTGGTGTCAAACAGGCTCTGCTGCACTTCCCTGTACTCGCTCCAAGCGGGTCCCGCTGGGCTGCGGCAGCACGCAGGAATTTCACCAGCGGAAAAGCCGGCGATGGCAGGGCAGCTGCCAGCTCCAGCAAACCCCACAGACACCAGGAGGGCATTCTGCTTGTGCAGCTCACAGGGTCTTAGCAAAATATTAGCAGAACCTATAAAACAGCATCATCTCTGACTGCCTCGGCAACCCCCCGCAAACCTGGTCAGAGGAGGAGCTGCAGAATGTCACTGGAAGGGGTGGATCCTTGCTCTGCTCTTCCCAAAACTTTGATACAAGAATGAGGTCTTTTTAGTTGGGAAAAAGTGGCATTTGGTGTTTATAAAGAAGTGGTGGAGAAGTAAATCAGTCTCTCCTGGTAATTCTGGCAGAGCAGAACCAGAGCTGGGATTAAAAATGTGTCTCAGATTTTATTGTTAGTCTTTCCCCACCTTTCTGGAGGGTGTTAAGCTTTCCAGGGTTCATCTCCAAATTCAGTCCTGTTTTTGAAGCAGGGAGAGTGTGCCTTGGCCATGTAACTCATGTGAGCTGGAAGGGCCCTCACACCCTGTTACAGTTAAAAATGGGGAAGGTTTGAAAGTGTCACTCCTATAGGTGAGAAAATGCCTGCAGGTGCTCAGTGCGACCTCGAGGCTCCTCTGACACCACAGGGCAGGTTCACCAGCAGAATTAAGATAGTTGCAGCCTCTTTTATGGATCCATGAGTCCTGTAATGCAGGTACAATTGGCTCCTGAATTGGACAGTCTAATTTTCTAGTTTTCCAGGTTTACAGAGTAGTCCCTTGCAGGTACCCGTTGGATATGGAGACTGTTCCTCACTTCCAAAAGCCAGGCCAAATGCAGAGCTCTAACTCAACATTTCAATTGTTGAAAAGCTTGGCTTTTCCTTCTCTGAGAAACAAATTTGTGCCATTACAGCTGTATCCATCATACCCCTCTCCCATTCATTTTCTGCCAACGCTTAACCCGAGGAGCTTGACAGAGGAAGTGAAACACAAGAGCAGTCACCAGTGGTGATGATCTGTCCCCAAAGCCTGATTCAGTGAATTGAACTCATCCATTCAGGGAACAAAAGCATTCAATAAGACATGTGGGCCCATCTTTTAAGGTATTTAGCTCCTTAACTATTAATGTTTCCAGTGTCTGCTAGGTGTTCAGGCTCTTTCAAAAGCAGGATCTGCCTGGTCCATGAAAAACTGCTTGCTCTGGAACATTCATGCAAACTTTTGTGGAAAAGCTTACCTCTGCACTTACATTGTGATCAATGATGTGGGTTAGGATTAATTTCAACTAATTTTGGCCATGGAAAAATCAAGTGTCCCATTTAAGCTACTCACCTGGTCTATCTCTAAAGCAAAGGAGAGCAGGATCTCTAGAGGATGAATTGACTCACTTAATTTCAAAATCTACCTTTGGGATTGGGTGAGTTGTCTTCTTGCTGCCCTAAGAAAACCTAGGAAAGCTGTTTAGGTAAACACCTAACTTTTTGGTGACTAAAGTAAGGTGAAATAAATCCCTCTCACTGCAAGTACTTTTAGGTAATGAATAATTTCAGGGTATTTTAATTTGCTTGCAGACACTTCAAGAACAGAAAATGAGGTAAAATTAGTCATGTGGTTAATTCATTATGTATAATTCCCCTAGCTAGAATCAAGGCAGAAGTCTGCCCAATAAGTCTAACCTCATGACTCCCGCTGACATTTTTACAATTTAAAGAAAGCAGAAAACTCCCCCAAACTGGCTTTTCACCTAGTCCCATGAACCAATTTTATGTCCAAGATTAAAAGTGCTGAGCTTGTATGAAGGTTTGAACTAGAACTTTTGCTGTTTATGGTAATGCAGACAACCTTACTCTTAATAAATAATGTGAAATAATCAGAAAAGTATGTCAGGAAGCACACACATCTGAAGCACACACATCTGAAAACTCATCCATTCAGGATAGGTTTGTTATAAATGGTGTTGAAATAAATTTGTAAGAGGTAATCTTATCAAGAGAGAGAGAGAAGGAGGGGGCAGAAATCTTTTATTGCCAATCCAACTTCAGCTTCTTAGAGACAAGCAACCAGTCTCTTTTTTTGGGAGGTGAAAGTCACTCAAAAAATTTTTCACACAGCAATTGCCTACAAAATGTGCCTGCTGGGGTTGGTACAACACACCAGCACCTGCTGGTCTCTTGGAGGCATTGGCAGAGCTGTTTCCCCTACTCTCTACCTCCCTTCCCTGCTTTGGAGATGCTGTGGGTGACCTTCATCCTCGCTGTGCCCTGAACCAGAGTCCCTGGTCCAGACATATCCCAAGTGCTGAGTGTGATGTTCAGAGGAGCCAAATTCTGGCTGGATCCCACAGAGGGCAGCTGGGAGCCTCCTGCCTGTGCTGCTGTGGCTCTGGTGACCCTTCTGTGTGTGGGCAGCCAGCCTCTTCCAGGGTGCTTAAAAATACACCACAAAACCTCTCTTGGTTTTGAACCTGGTCGTCTCCATTGATGAAGCACCCCCTTGGTCCCTGACCTGGGGTCAATGACTCTAAAGGACATTAACTAGCATTGACTGAGAGATTTGCTAAAGGTCAGGCCTTGAATAATTCAAGGCCCATAAAGATTTCACTAAAGCTGAGGCCCTCTAGGCAAGTACCTAAGTTCAGGTGCAGGGTGTCCATATGTCCCTGACAAATGGGGATGGTGCTGCTCACACAAGTGGTCTGGAGAGGCCTGTCTGGGAGCTGTATATCTCTGCTTTATGATCTTGCATGAGGAGTTCTAGGGCAAAGTGAGATGGCCAAAGAAAGTGGCACGAGAGAGGAGAGCTTGTTTTGTTGGCAGAAACCCGTGTGCACTTTTTACATGCAACTTCTGCAGCTGTTATGACCTCTGCAATTCACACAGTGTCCCATCTCTTCTAAACACCCTTTGGTTGGATCCAGCATCATGATGGCCAAACTAAGGAACTTCAGGGTGAAGGACATGTCATTCCTGGTCCCAAAAAAACACATCCCCCAGATGCAACAGGATAATTCCATAGTAAGTGTTAAACTTGTATTTAGAGTATGCCTTAATGGGTGGGATGTTCTGCTTGTCACCCTGTTCCTTTGAAAGGAGCACAGCAATAACTGGAGGGGGTATTCTGAGCTCTATACTAAAATCCAGTCTGAAAATAGCATTGAGATGGAGCATATGTGTCTCAGAAGAGCCTGTCACTTCATCCCCTTAAGACTGCTGACTTTAGGGAGTTACAGGCCAGGACTTAAACCTCCAACAGATCTGGGCAACACCAAAACCACCCTACATTATTGTATAACTCCTAACTGGGACTCCTGCACTGGGGTATGTCTCTCCCAGTGGTGCTGCATCCTTGGGTCACCCTGGAGTTCAGGCAGCTGCCACATGGACTTTGCACAGACAGGGAAAAGGCAGAGGTCCTGGAGCAAGGCAGGCAAAGGGGATGCTACCTCCCGAGCTGGAAGAACTTCACAGCAGCCTGTGCCTGCTCCAAAGGTTTCTCAAAAAATTCCTGGTTAGGACAGGCTTGTAAGCTTTACAGGCACTGTGTCTTGTCCTGCAGCCACTCTCCTCCCCTTAGGTGCAGCACCTCTGCGTGGTTATCCCATGCAGGGTAGGGCTGGAGACCCGGCGGGGAGAGCAGGCTGTGAGAAAGCTGTGGGTTAGGATGTGTCTGAAGCTGAACAAGGTCTGCACTGTCAGATGCAGAGATGAAATGTGTCAATATTTTACCTTTCATTGGTGGACGTGACTGGTGAAAGGTTTTTCTGTGTCCACTTCAGGCTTTTCTAGTTCACTGTACAATACAAGCTCAGCCCAACAATGCATAAAAATAGATCTACAGGCTTCAATGAGGCTACTCCTATGAGTAAGAGCTACTTAAATGAGTAATGTTAGCAGTCTTTGTGTCTCTGTTATTTTAACTTTGAGTAATTCAGGAATGACTGTAGATGTATCCATATGATGACAGTTGTTTCGATGTTTTCATTCAAAGCTCTTCCAAAAAACAGGTGCTGCTGTCTAAAGAGGGCATTTTATAAATGAGCCAGACAGCCATTTGAAATTGTGTTTCCTTTGTTTGCTGTTTATAACAAAAGTGTATCTCTTTATTTGAAATTTCTCCTGTCTTTTTTTTTCCCTCGGCTGGAGCATAGAAAGGATTCACAGGGCTTTGTGCTGGGGCTGGGGCTGGAGCTAGCTCCAACACCAGCTGGTCATAAAGCTACAAACATGGATCTATATGCTTTAAAAATCAAGAGAATTGCCTAGACAATCATTGAAATAGCGTTTGGTTCAATTCCATGTTAAAACATATTTTTAAAGTTTGACCTGGTGTTAGAGGGACTTTTTTCTCAATTCTTCTAAGAGTAATCCCAGTTTACCTTTTTTTTCCTTTCTTTTTTTTTTCCCCTTCAGGTTCAACCCCTTTTATCACACTAAAGTGCCAATCAATATCGTGAGATAGATGTTACATCTTAGGTTTTTATAACATTACTTGTCCCAGAAGGGATACTGTATCTTTAAGGAAATGGACCCGATATCCTGTTTCTGAAGGATTAAAACACTTTAAAGAGACAGAAGAGGCTGTAAACCCCTATCATATTCTTATTCTCTCTTCATTATCTTGTCCAGTATCTATCCCTGCTGAGTAAATCTGGTTGTGTGTTTCTCCAAAGTGGTCATAAGAAGAAATTTATTTACTTCTCTTTGCACTGGAGGGGCATTACTGGGTTTCAAGGCTCTCCGAAGTAATAAAGATTTTGCAGTGTGTGCAGAAGGAGCAGAAATTCAGAACTTCTTTTCCCCCTCTGAGGTCGTTTGGCCGGCCTAAAGGGGAGACACTTCTCATTTTCTGACAGGCTTTATTTCCGTAAGATTTTCCAATTAGCAGGAAAAGGTCACACTAATGTTAGTGCTGTGTGGAGGAAGGGGGATCCAACTATGCAAACAGAGATCTCCTTGAAAGGACAATATAAAAATACCGTGTTTTCCTTCATTTCTTCACTGAAGCTGGGAGGGGAGGGGTGTGGAAGTGGGCACTGCCTGACGTGCGTGTGTTTGCCGGAGGGGCAGGGACGGCTCCCTCTGGCCCGGGATCAGCACTTTCACTCCGTTTCTGGACCTCGCTTTTCTCTGAAACAGCAAATTGCATTCACCCCCCTGTCTGTGTGTTTTTCCACCTGGGTGGAAGTCAGGCAGCCCGACAGATTTCCACCCTGCCGGGGCGAGGGGCAAGGAGACAACAAGCGCAGAGAGCGGTTTTCCTTTCGCTCCCGGTTGATTCCGGGGAGGAATTGCGGCCGAGGTTTATTTTGGATGGTTGGTTTGGGGATTTTTAATCGAGCTGAGCTGAAAGCAAACAACGCTGACTGCAGGCTTTCCCCGCTCGCCGCTCTTTGAGCCCTGCTAGAAGCATCTCTCGGTAGCTCTCCCGGCAGCTTTTGTTTTCCATGCCGGCTGTGCGTCTCCGTGCACGTGCCTGCCAAAAGAACAAGAACTTTTTCCAGCGAGGTGAAGAGCCGGGAGGTGTCAGGACTTGCTCACACTCAGCTTTCAAAGAAGCCTCACATTCTTCCTCCTCGCAGGCAAGCATCTGTCTCTATTTTTATAGCCCGGGAACAGCCGTGGCCCCAACTCGTGCCCCTTTCTCCACGGAGGGGCCGTAGCATTTAAATTTGGCTACGGGCATAGGGAGAGGCAGGTGCACGAGTCTGGAATCCCTCTGCAGGCGTTGAAGTGGTCCAGCTCCTCCCCGGCATATTTCCTCCTTAAAAACATAACTGGCTTTGCAGCCAGGGAGCTGGAAACCATCTCAGGAGTCAATTTGGGTTTGAAGGTGTTGTATTAGGGCAAATGGAACAGAGTTCCTACTGACGCTCCTAGGCAGACGATTGTGGCCAGGAGAGGCTCATGGGACATAAGAAATCTGTTAATTTTAGGCTGTAACTTGCTGAACAGCACACATGCACACATACACATGTGTGTGTTTATGTGTGTGTACACATATATATAGCTACCAGAGAATTATTTCACAGGAAATTAAATATTTGCAGCTCTCCCACACCATTTCATATCTTGCCAATTCCCATAACCCCCTTTTCAGATCACCAATCCCTGCTGGAGCCCAGAAACTGTCTATCATAACCAGAAGTTTATACACTGGGAAACATTTCTGCACCAAATCCTTCACTGGAGTAAGTTGGCAGGATGCCACCGAAGTCAGAGCCGTTGCAGTGATTTACACCAGCTGCAGATCCAGCCCAGAGAAATGTGAACAACTCAGTGAGCTTTGTGCATCAGGGGGTTACACGGCGAGTCGCTGAGATAGTAAAAGCTAAAATATCCTGATCTCCCAAGGAGCTGATCTGAATAGTATTTTTTTTCATCCGCATTAAGCAGTAGGCTTAGGCTGCACCATGGAAATCATCCCTTCCTTTTTGTTGAAAAGTGATGTTTTATCTTCACTGAATTTCCACTCTGACATTTATACCGAATGACAATTAACTTTCCTTTCCCATTAATCAAAAGTAATTCTGGCAGTATTTGGTGCTTGCGTCTGGGCATGTGTGTAACCCTGCAGCCCTTCACACTGAGGGGCTCTGTATTTTTTCAGGGGCACAGGGAACTCCCCTGGGATGTCCCTACAAGAAAAGCCACTGCAGGAGGGCAGTTGGTGGGGTTGGGTGAGACAGGGACTCCTGGGGAATCACTGAGAGCAGGACTTGAGCTGCGTGTGGGAGCATGGGGAAGGATGGTGGCTCCCCAGGAGCAGGGAAATTCAGCACTACTGGCTTCCAGCGAGCAGCTTGCACTCACAGATAATAGCAGTGGAGCAGGGAGACAAAGCACGATTCCCTTCACTGCCCTCCCCTTTCCCAGCAGAGCCACAGAGCAGCTGTCAGGCGTTTTTCCCACCAGCACCTTCCCCTTGTTCGAGTACCTGCTGTGTCTCTCTGCCAGCCCTCTCCTGGGCTCCAACCAGCACCAGCCAACCAGCACCTCTCCTCTCCCAGCACCAACCAACTTTGGTCCTAGTCACAGGAATCTGGGTAATAAATCCCTTTTAGTTGTGGTTTGCAGGGTTTGATGCTCCTTCAGATCCCCTGTAGAAACACAAGGCAATCTCTTGCTCGTGCTGGAGTGGGTGGCAGTGCCCCCATTTGCTTTAGCGGCACAGAATCAGACTTCACAGGGGATTTCTGGTGAACTATTTCAGCTGGGAGTCATATTTGGAGGAGAAAAAAAAAAGGAGAATTTTTTCTTTTTGTTTAAATACGAAACAGCAATGTTGCTTGATTTTTTTAAGTAGATGTGAAGGAGAGAAAAGATGAGAAACCTCTTTTTTAAAATGATTTTACCCAATGTCCAAGTGTATGATACATCAGTGAAACCAAGAAAATGGCATAAATATTTGTCTTAACCTTAGAAATATAAATTAACTTTCATAATAGCCATCAAAATAGCCCTGTCTGCTGCAGCAGAGTTTGGAGAGGCGTAAGCTGACGTGCAGGGATGCTCCATGAGTCACTAATTGAGTCAACTGCAGAACCTCAAACCCTCATTACCAGAGTTGCCTGTAGGTTTGTTTGTGTCTTGACGTGAACTGAAAACCTGCAAAAAACCATGCAAAATTGCTTGTGATCAGTGAAGCTGAGATTACTGTTCTGATTTCAATATTCTGTTCATATGCTGGAATTCATCCAGCAGCTTATGGTGGAGGTGAAAATGTAATGTCCTCCAAAGGGGAGCCACCTTCCAAAAGCTTCTACCTTCTCACTGTTCCAATAAATCAGAAATTTAACACCCAAAGGGGTTTGCTTAGGGAATACATTCTTAGGGACTGGCACTTGCTCTAGATCTTGGTTTGCAAATTTGTTCTACTTACCTTTCATGTACATTAGCTGCATGCTGGCAACACTTGGTTTGCAGGGATGTTCAGGAAAATGAATGTTGGGTAAAGAGTTGGAACTTGTTGCGTGGCTGTGGTGATTTGTGATAAGTGGCTGTGCTTTGGAGATAGATAAAGTTAATAAACACTCAGGGGATATAAAATAAATTAATCCCTCCTGTTTATAGGATAAGACATGGTGTTTAATAACATTAATGCTGTTGTACAGAGTAGTCAAGAGCATGTCAACATTCTGTTTTTATCTAGACCATAGGAACCCATGGGTATTAGAGAGCTCACATTCAGCACCAGATGTAGCTGTAGGGCGACCCCAAGCCATAATAATTGAATTCCATTCAGTCCTCGGATGGCTGGATCTGGCAGTCAGTCCTTGGTGGAACTGGTGCCTTCTTGAGTTTTCAGGCATGAGTTTGCATTTTTACTTTCCTCTCCAAAATTCAGCTGTTTGTAAAGCTTAAACCTTGGCACGTCCACCTGCTCAGCTGTCTCGGGGCACGGCTCCCCTGCAGGGCATGGCCAGGGCCCCATGCTGAGCTGCATCCGACCCACGACTTGATGGGACATTGTTATTTAGCTGAGCTGGTGGTTAATAAGGACAAGGCCAGAGCAGATGTAGAAACCTGCTGGAGAACCTGGATTGTTTCAAAGGTTTGACAGCTTGTGGGGCTGTGAGAATCCCTCTGCTGCAGGACTACCCCAATCCTCTTTCATTGTGTGTAGGGCAAATTCAAAAAGGCATTTGACATCTTCACATTGTTAAAATCATGCAATGATGCACTTTTTGCTTTTTAATACAAGTGAATGTTTTAAAGAAGGTTTTTCAGAATTAAGGGAAGATATCAAAACCAATGGAGGGTATATCTGTAATGACAATTTAAAAAATCAAGCAGATAATTCCTGCTGTATAACTCAACAAGGCACCACCTTGAATACACAATATTGACAGTTACTTTACAAATAATTGAGTTATTTGAACAAACATGAGGAAAAAAGATGTAGCTACTACATTTTCTGTAAAGGGACATTGATGTTGGTCTTTCTTTTTCATAATGCCTCTAAGAAAAAGTATTTTTGCTGTTATAATACATGCAAACAAGCAGAGAGAGATTTGCATTGAGTTGGCATTAGTTTTGTTAGGGCTGCCAAAACTGTGGCTCTCTGCAAGTGATATGTTTCACATTGCAGCATTCCTCTCAAAACTTGCAGAACTAAATAAATAATGGCACCGTGGATGAAACTGGAGAAAACTGAGCAACGCTCAACCCAGGTGCCTAGAATTTCTATTCCAGGCTGCCAGATTTTCAACAAATTAAACTTTTCAGATCCAATTCTGTAGCCTTTATGAAATTTTGATGATAATAAAGCTTTGAATGGAATGAAGTTTTTGTCTTAACAGAGTGCCAGGGATTTTACATATAGCATCTCAGCCAGCACCTGTCAAAACCAGTGGAGAGACTACTGCTGATTTTTATAAGCACTGATGAAGCCAGTCTTGAGACCTTTTTGTTCCCTGCTCCCTGTTTGCTGGATCTGATTTCTCATTGCCTCTCCTGTCTATGCTTGAGGCTTTGTCAGCAGCTGAGCATGCTGACCACGGTTTTGAGAAGGTTTCTTCTATTTCTGACTATTTTTCTTCTTGTGGAACTTGTCATGTAACCTTTAATTATACTAGCACTATTTTAACTTATAATTATATATATAATGTCAGGGTTTGCTCATCAGCCTTATTTGCAGATAAAAACTGACTGCAGATGAAAACCTGTATATATATCTTGTAGTGAATTTTTAAAGCTTGCCTAATTTTGGACACCTGCCTAAATTTCTTTAATGAATAAGCATCAGTTCAGGTATACCCTTACAACCAGCCACTTACCTATGTGTACTGAACTCAGGCTGAAGTAGGTAAGAAATACATCTCTTCACGAAACAACTCCACACTCTTCAAAGAGGCTCAGAAGAAACTTCCAGCTTTGCAGAGTCTGTATCTGTGGCACTCTGACCTCCTGGCAGCAGCAGCCCACTGAGTGTTGCTCTTGGCTGGAGCTCTCCTTAGTAATTTAGGTGATTGGATGATCAGGCATCTCAGTGACACAGACTAGATCTTCATGCAGCAGCCCATCAGATCTAACCAGCTGGCTCTTTTTCATGCACTCTGACTGATGCTTTCATGGGCAAGGTTAGTGGATGGTAACTTTTAAAACTGAAGAGCAGGTTAAGTAATGGCAGTTGGATCTTGGCCTCAAAAGAGGAGAAAGGATTACTTCATTGCATGCAGAGCTAGCATGGTGGTGACTCTTCACAATCTGAGTTATTCACTCCTCTGAAGATAAATGAAGAAATCTTGCATTCACCTGAACCATCACAGCAATCCCAGCAGCCATACATCTTTGTTTTCCTTTTAGGCTTGAGTGACTGGACAGACTCAGGAGCTGCAAAATTCAGTTCCAAATGCCTGAGTTGAGAAAGTTTGTTCAGTTCTTTCCAGACAGAAAAGTTTTCCAAACTGCCTCTCAAACTTTATGAAAACTTCTTTGGTCCACAAAGCTAAATACTGTAAGATACACATTTTGAATCGTTGGTTCCTGAAATGGAAACTAAAAATCTGAAGTTGGTCTGTCTTAGCACAAAGGGGCAAGGAGTAGAGGAGATCTGAGCCCAGGTGTATTCAGAAGAGGAATTACTTGAAGGCACCCTGAGCAGTAAGCTGGAGCTTCACCTAGAAGAAGATAATGAAAACAGAGTAGGTTTTCACCCCTATATATCTCTAAGGTGCAGGTGTCTTAATGGAGTTTCAGGGATGTTCTTTATCCCCTGTGTTAACAAGAAAGTATCTTCTGTCTTTCCTCAGAAAGTGGAGATATTTGATCCTCTAGCCTATGCCTTGGCTTTCCCTCTTCAGCTATTGATCTCCAGTAGGAGTTGTTTTCAGGGGCTTTGATTTTGGGTAATGAATCTCAAATTCTTCTGCACAGAAAAGCCACCTAGCAAAGCCCATGTGTGTTGGCCTACTCCAGGATGTGGTGTAAAAATTGCCTCCTTGAGATACGGGCTGCTCTCCTCCAGTGCAGGGCGATGAACCTGGCCTGCCTACACACCATATGAAACTTTCAACCACAGTTTGGTACACCGTGTACTGAAGAGTTCTTCATTGACGAGAAGGAAACTGTAGTTTGTTTGTGACTTGATGAGTATATCAGGTACAATTTGAAAAATGACAATCGGATTAAGCTCCTCAGGAAATCCAGGCAATGGGAGGTCCTGTTTCTGCTAAAGTGCTCAATCTTCCAGGAAGGAGAAAGAACTGGAGAGGACTAGGAAGAGTTAGATCAGAAAATGATTTTAATGCCTCGAGAGCTCAGGAGCTTTCAGGCTCACAGCTTTGGCCTTAGGCACTTCATCTGCCAGTCAGGCACCCAGCTCCTCTTTTTGGAACTGATTCTTCCTAAATTAAGAGTCTAAGTGCTGTAATAGAAATAAATAATAAAATTAATAAAAAATAATAAAATTCTGTATTAAAATTGCCATTGGGAAAACCAATAAAAGAAAAAGCCACCAACCATGTAATGGCTACTTTTAACCACTTAACATATAGTTTAAATCTCTAAAGAGGAATAATACTACATTTATTTCTGAAGCACCTGAAGTTGCCAAAGGCACTCAGGGTGCTCTGCGATATAAAACCGTTTCTAAAAATAAATTAGCACATTATAAAAAGGCTCTGCGTAGTGAATGTACTTAGTGAGCAGGTGAAACATTTCTGACAGAAGGTTTCTCTTGGAAGAGGCTGGTCCACTTCAACTGGATCTGTTTGAGGGGGTGTCCAGTGTGTAACAAGTGAGGCATTTCTGGGTCTTTTTACAAAAACCTTCCGGAGGTGCCAGCTGTGGGGCTGAAATGAAGGGCAGATTACTGAAGTTGTTGGGGATGGAGCCCCTTGGTAACCTTCTGCAACGCCAGGGATGCAATGCCAGGGATGCCCAAGTGAACCTGGGCTCCTCCACAGCCCAGCGCCACCTTCCCTAACTCCATCCGGAGAGAAAAGCCCTCCCAGACATGCAGCCCTGAGAGCAGGCATAGAACCAGTCGCTTTGCCAGCTGCACCTCCCCGGGATCCCAGGAGTGCGGCAGGGACGGGAGCTCGGGGCTGCCGGGGCGCTGCGGGCATCGGTGCCGGGACAGAGCCCCGCGGGAGCGCCTCCGTCCCTCCCTCCGCAGCCAGCTGCCAACCACCCCCGGCGTGGGGCCCCGCCGGAAAGCGAAAAAATAAAGCCGGGAGGAGGGTTCCCGAGCTGTGGAAAGGGGAGAAGAGAAGAGGAGGAGGGTTTGTTGTTGTTTGCGGTGGCTTCGTTTGTCCCGAGATTCCTTCCGCAACGAGCGGCGCGGCTCCGGCGGCAGCGCTGGCCGGGCTCCACGCCGATCAGCTGCTGCAGATTTTTATGAGCGGCTCCCCCTCCCAGGCTCGGTCGGATCCAGGCCGCGGTGATGCAACAACGCTTCTTGGAAAGCCGCGGGCTCCGGCCGGAGCAGTTTCCAGAGGAGCTTCTTTAGAAAGTTGGCTGCTGGAAAGGGCCTGGGAGGGAGCCGCGCTGCGCTTTCATCTGTGTCCTAGGGCCTAATTGAGTTGAATACAAATATAAACTTATAACAGACGCTTCAGTCGCTCTCTTTAGCTCGTCTCACAAAAAGCTGGTTTAATGATCTTTCTGAAGGCTGTTTCACTGAGGCAGCAGAAAGGCACCAGCTTTACATCATTACTGAATAGTGCATAAAGGAATTATTTAGCAAGATGTTCTGTTTGTTAATAGACCCAAATCACAGTTTCTTTTACCAAATACTGCTTTTATTTGAGGTCTTTGAATGAATTTCATTCAAACAATGCTAACATCTGATGATAAAAACCACTAATGAGAGGAAAATCATCCGCAGTTTTGATCTAGAGCTCTCATTAATTCCAAACTTTGCTTTTAGTTCGTTTTGCTGATCAAATCATTAGAACAGTTTTTATTGCCACTTTGGCTCCCTCCAAAGAGTGTCAGCTTTCCACAAGCTTAAACTCAGTTCTCTTTGTTTTCCTAACACTGAGTGGCACCACTCAAATGGAAGAAAGTGGTCCAGAAGGGAACTTTATCCAGTGCCCAGGGAAGAGACCCCCAAATCCAGATCCAATAAGCCTGGGGACAGGGTTTGGTTATTTTCTCTTTAGTCTTGGACCAAACACCTCAACTGATATAGTTTTTTTTATGGGAGGATATTTTTTCAGATAAAATATGGAAGATACTTCTTTGTCTAGGGTCATTCAGCACTGCACTGTGGAATTTTTTCTTGATATGTGATGATTTCCATACTTGTTTACACTGCTCCTTATACCTATTAACACATGCTGTGCTGCCTTGTAAATTGTTATTAATTGCTGTATAATTTTCTGCAGAAGTATCAAGCTGCAAGCTGTGCCTTTTTTTCTTTCTTTCTTTTTCTTTTTCTTTTTCTTTTTTTTTTTTAAGATAAAAGCCTCAAATTGCAAGGTTTGAAGATCTCTGAAAGTTTTTTGTGGTGCTTTCCTCACACCCCTGTCCAGGAGCTTGAGGAGAGATTGAGGTGCAGGTGCATTGCACCAAACAGATACAGACAATATTCAATGGTGATACCATGCCCTATCCAAATATTGTGCCTGAATCCTTGCATCCTTTTCCCTTGCACAGCCAGAATTGTTGACATATCCCTCAGAACTTAAAAGCACGTGGAAAAAATGGTAAAATATAGAAAGGGAAATCAGCAAGGAAGGTTAAAAGATCCCCTGCCCTGCCATCCTGGGCTCTGCCATGGTGCAGCAGGACATGGGTCAGGCCTTCAAAGTGACTCCCCAAAACATTTGCCCACTTGAATTGCCCCTGCCCTGGAGGGTGGAGGCCAGACCACTGTAGTACTTGAAATTTATGAAGATTAATGAAGAAAGCAGACAACGGTTCTGTGTTAGGAGACCAGGAGACAATTCAAACTACATTAATGGAAGGAAATAGAGAAAATCATAAATGTAAGGGATAGAAGTGAGGGGGTTTGCATGCTTGGGTTGTAAAGTGAGTCACATTGACTTACACTGTCTCACTAGCTGATTTTTTCCCCTTTAATTTAGAATCTGTTTATTATGTTATTTTACTATAAATATGGATGTAGAACAGTGAACACAAAGCTGTATTTAAATCAAATGGGATAAATAAATAGAATTGCAAAATCAGCTTTTGCTGGTGGTTCTCACCATTCCCTTTCCCAGATCTTCCTGCACAAGTCCAGCAAAATTGATTATTGTCTTAACCCTTGAATCACTTTTAGGTGTAGGTGGTTTACATCATGAGCAAGAAAATGTCCTGAGATCTGAAAAGAAGAGGTAAAATAAAAACAAAATTGTACCTCTCAGACTTCAGCTTGAGAGGTGGCCTTTGGGAAGTGCTGGCCACAGATGAGTGGTAGGAGCTCAGTTCCAAGGGACTGCACTGACTTTGGTGGTCAGGTGGGAAACCAGGATTCACAACGCTGTGACTCCAGCATTTGTTCTTCTTTTGGCATCTTCCATCTGAATAATTTTGCTGCTCAACTTGTTCAAGAATGATCCTGGCTTTGCTGGGCTATTTGAGGAGCACAAACCTTTGCCCAGCTGGGGATAATTTTCTCTCTCAAATTCTATAGTTTATGGCCCAGGTTCTCTTCATACCTTAGATTTTCTACCGTGAGAAGATGCTCTTGTATGATCAGACGAGGTCTTTTTGGATGTTCTTCTTGGAAAGCCCATTTTTCCCAGTGACCAGCAGTCATAAGTGGTTAAGCTAGTATCTAATGTGAAAGATTTCTGCAAAACCAATATTATTTGGTGGGTTGGTCTAAGAGATTGTACCCTTGAGCACCTTCTTGAAGGCTATGACCTCTTCTTTCAGTGTCCTATATCGCTCAGAGTGAGCTTCTCTCCTGCAGGAGACCATCACAAGGCCCTGTGTGCAACTCCAGTGAGCTTGAGCTCTGTGTGAGGGATTTAAGGGAGAGTCAAGTCATGCGTAGACTAACTTGAAGCGAGCTGTCTTCATTGGTGGGAATTTCATCCTACCCAAATTCCTTGCACTGGCAGATTTGCAAAGCTTAGCCTTAAAGGTCAGTCTAAGTTTTATGCATATTCCAGTTGAAGGGAGGTAGAAAAGCTCTCCTTTAACCTAATTTACTACAAAGCTTTGAAAAAACAAAGAGTAAAAAAACTTCTGCATAATTTTTTTTAATTTAAAAAAATAACTTCTGCAGGGAAGTGAGGCACGAGTTGGGCAGCAGGGGAAGTGAGTGCACTCCTCTCCTAAAGCTGCCTTAGCAGAGAGGTGGGAGCTCAGCACAGAGCACCAAGAGCCCAGCTCAAGTGTGCCCTGCTCAGTTCTTCAGGCTGTTGCTTTGTGGTTTTGTTTGTTAGACTGTACGTGGGTAAAGCTAAAGCAAACATTGGTATTCGCTGGAGATTGATAAGAGAGAGGTCACCTCTAGTAATATGTAGTGGAATTATTCTCCACAGGGCTCAATTTTAATTACATACTGGTTTAAGGGTATTACTAGCACAAAACCCTGCTACCTGTTTATGCTTCCAAAACCTAATGGAGTTGTATTGAATAACTGAAAGGCCCCCAAATCACACTGACAACTTGTCTTCTAAACTCTGTTATGTTTTGTCTTAGCACAAGTGCCAGTGCTAAAGATTATTGATGCCACTGCTTGCTTTTAGATGCTGAATCACATTAGCCTCACTCCTGCCCTCCTATTTCATTAAGAGTCTGGCTGCAGATCAAAAATTGTAATGCCTTCTTCATGTAGGGCCCCGTAATTTTCACAAGCCCGAAAAAAACCAACTGGCAGTGCATTGATTTTCCTCTTGTTTTTTTTTTTTTTCTGTTCACTTGTTAGCTTTTGTTCTGTTCCTCTTTCACTCTTTTTTCATTCTTTCTCTTTCATCCACAGTCTTTACTTAATTCTCATGCTTTCTCTTCCCCTCTCTTTTTTTTTCCCTCTCTCTTTTTCTCTCTCTTTCTCTTCTATGCCTTTTTTCTCATGGAGTGGTGAGAGAGAAAAATAGGAGTAGGAGGAGGGCAAGAGGTCAGCATGTGAGGAATTCCAGTGTAGCAGACAAAGCCAAAACAATAATGTATGTTCATATTTTGGATCTGATATTTTTATATATCTGCTCAGAACAGAGTAATTACAAGTTGTTATTTTGTTTTTCCATAGGCTATTTTTTTTTTCATTCCTCCTGTCTTTTTTCAGTTTGAACAAGTCAGTAATGTCACTACTTAGTTTCATTCAGAAAAAAAAGAAATTCCTGTGTGGAAGGATCTCCCAAAAGCTCTGCTGGAGCAAAGAGCAGAGTTTGACCTTACTTGAAGCAGTGGGACTCTTGCCAGGGGTTTTGATGGGATCAGGATTCACCCCTGGATTCTGGATTCCAGCCAGGGAATTAGGTCCCTCTGGCCTCTAGGTGCTCTAGCAGATGCCCAGAGCTCGGCTCTAATCTTCACAACTTCAGCTTTCAGCCCTGGATGTGGAATGCAGCAGGACTGCAAGAAATGAGGGCTTGTCCAGTTTTGTGAGGAAAATAACTCCTGCAGAATCCTAGAATGTTCTGAGTTGGAAGGTTCCAAAACATGACTGTGTACCCTGCCTTCATGTACCTGAGGCAAACAGATGTGTCACACAGGTGCACAAGCAGGAGTTCTACCAATACCTGGACTTTTGTGCCTTCTTTAATTGACTTGCTGCCCAAATTTCTCCTGCTTGGGCATCTAACTGCCTTCCCTGAAACAGGAAAAAAAATCTTCTAAGTTTCCTAGAGATGTAGTTCTAAGTTCTTGTTTTAATAGACTGACACATCATTTTTGACAAGATCTTGAAATCAATATTTCTCCCCAAACAGAGTCACTTGTGCATTCTTGCTGTATTTTTTCTTCCCCCCCAGCATGTCTGTGTGTTTCCAGTCAGAAACAGAGAGCAGTTCTGCATTTATCATTTCACCAACAGTGGCGTTCAGAGCTAAAGCAAATCAAAATCTTTGCTGAAGAAAAGGCTTGCAGTCACATAACACCCGTGTTAATATCTTGATTTGTTACTTGCTGATTTTAAGGAACATGTTTGTTTATTTTTTGACTTATTTAGTGCTATACAGCCCAAGGCATTTATTGGTATAACTTTTAAAGTTGCTTCATTTGGAACAAGTTTCACGTAAAGATCATATTAATTAGGTCCCACACCTAAAGTTCATCTTAATTAGCATTGTTTCTTTCCCTGAGGTTCTGGTAATTTGTTAGAATTCAGCGTGGATATTCTGGAGCCTTACAGAGGGATAATTAGTCAACTGTTCCTATTTCCACTGCCTTTAACGTGAGCAGGATTAGGCCTGCAAACCACGGTGTGTGACTCCATACAACCATGGCAATACCATTAAACATTTTAATAAATCTCTCTCACAGAAATACCCATAAATGCACACATGCATGTGCATATCCAATCCCATTTATTCTGAATAAGGAGAGTAACTCTGCTGTGGCAGTTGTCTCTCATGTACCATTTATTTTACCAGTGTAAATTAATTTAGTTGTTTTTCATAACCATTCACATATTCCACTTCATTTCACAACTAATTTCTGGGACTGGTTTGATAGTCAGCTATTAGCTTTTTGGACATATGTACCTTCTTCTAATTTCTTGTTGCCATAAGTGAGCAGTTACTTGGTTCTTTATGTAATAGTGAAACAAGTCCTATGTCCTTAAATAGGAATAGAAATAAAATAGGAAACTTTTAGTGGAAAAAATGCTTCAGACTGAAGGTGTACAAGGTCTGTATGAGGCCTGTATGAGGTGTTATCATGTTTTTTGGAATTTATTTTTGCTGAGTAGGGAAAATTAGCTGAAACCCTGTAAAAGTAGTGTATGAAAACATTTCCTATGACGAAGCACAGGCATTCAATACTGCAACATATGGCATCATATCTTTCCTAGAATAATCTTGAATAATTTCCAGACAACTGTAGTACTGGATTGTACTGAAAATATTAGTATTTTTTGTCTATGTATGAAAAGCACCACTAACTGTTATAACAAGTGCAGCAGCAGCAGGGTCTTTGGTCAGATTACTGCAAGTGTCAGAACATTTAATGCAGACAGATGCACAGATGACTTTCCAAAATCACTGAGGAAGTTTAGTTTTGAAGATCTAGATGCCTTCTAGACACTGTCACAGGGCTGAACTTTGTGTGCAGGTGTGTGAAGTGACCTGCTGACTAAGTGCACTAGGTAAGAAAGGTGTGAGTTTTGGTTTAGGGGATTTTTTGTTTTTAATCACCTGTTTTCCACATGAATTTTGTATCTTTTCCTTAGATACAAGGAAAATATCTCCTTAGTGCCTGGTAGGCACTTAGGAGAAAGCAGCTGACTTTCCTAGGCTCATTTCCAAATACCTGAGTTCTGTATCTCAGAGGAATTGAGGTGTCAAACTGAACTCTGCACACAGATACCTCAGTCAGGTTTGGTTTTGTCATCTGTTGCTGCTGGGAGAGGGTCAGATTCGGGATGACAGAATGAGACCAGATGAGGCTTTTCTGTGTGCGTGTCTGTGCTGCCGGCAGGGACGTCCTGTCACCACCTGGAGATGCGCTCCAGATTGCTGTGGTGCCGTTGTTCCAATCACCACCACGTCCAGGGTGCAGTGGAATGAGCTTCATCCCGGGCTGGCAGCAGAGGAATGTCACCGGGGCCTCGGGAGAGCGCGGCCGT